>JAOYRU010000442.1:0-43782 GCA_026315105.1 Locusta migratoria | reverse complement strand
ACAGAGAAGAACGTAAGAAAAGAACAAATAAAAGTGCTTAGTACGTAGCTTTGTTGTGGCCTCAATATCTTAGGTTCGAATCCTGGTCACGGCAATCAATTTCTGCAGTAGCTCTTTGCCTTGCTGTTGCTGCCCCCAACTAACCGTGAACAAATGTTGAGTGATAATGACAGCTCTGTCTTTGTTTTTCACGTGTTCTCAGAGGTCAAATTGCGTACAACTGTTGGCCCAGGACAAGGTAGAAAATTGGGATGATGCGTGAGAAGTTTAGTTGAAAGGGGCACTTGTTTACGATGTGATGGATAAGCAGGCAGTCACAGTAGAATAGTATGCCCTGTTTGGATAAGAGATAAGAAGGCACAGTGCTTACACCCAGCGCAGGTAGCGTGGCCGAGCGGTCTAAGGCGCTGGTTTAAGGCACCAGTCTCTTCGGAGGCGTGGGTTCGAATCCCACCGCTGCCATAATTTTGTGGCACACCACGAAACTGGATCTTCAGGCTTTCTCTTCCACGATCGCAGCTAAAGCTGTCGGATGGTGTTTTCGTAGGGCAGGAATGATGTTTCTCTTGCTGCCAAGGGAGTACTCTCTGACGAGAGAGCGGAGGAAATGTGCCGTGCGACGATTGCATAGGCGTTTTGTTTCCTCTTGTAACTGCTTGCTGCAGAGCAAAAGCAACAGTATTGCGGTCGTCGTTCCAGTGGTAACGTGGCCGAGCGGTCTAAGGCGCTGGTTTTAGGCACCAGTCTCTTCGGAGGCGTGGGTTCGAATCCCACCGTTGCCAATTGTTTGCTCTAATTTATTTATTTATTTTAATTCTTTTTTTTTCCGAGAATGTAACGACTGCTTTTGTGGAAAGGATGCATCTCATCCGACGGCCGTGTCGTGTAGGTCTAAGGCGCTGGTTTCAGGCACCATTATCTTCGGAGGCGTGGGTTCGAATCCCATTGCTGCCAAGGCATATAGTGTTTTCTCTCTCGAAGATGGGTGCATTCAGTAAGTGAGTATGAGACAACGAGTTAGTACATTTTCTCTATATTGTGGAATGTGCCACAGAAAGGCTTGCAACAACAGGAATCTATCGAATTGGCGATGGAGAGGAAAACAGTAGCGATTTGAAGCGAATGCTGAGAAAATTTGCAGCCATTGGACGTAGAACGGAAATAGGTGCGGCGTTAGCGAGGGCTGTCTTGCACCAGTTGTGAGACGTTATTTCGAGCATGAAGGCAGGTGCAGTTTTGTCTCATGGTTGCTATAGGACGTCACCACGTAATAAATGTGGCGCATGGTGTTCTGAAATCAGCATTTTTGACTGTGGTGTGGTCATTATTATGCCTCGTGAAGGGAGTGTGCTTCGTAGTCCGGTGTGGTCTAGTGGCTAGGATATCTGGCTCTCACCCAGGAGGCCCGGGTTCGATTCCCGGCACCGGAATTTCACTTTTTAATGCACCTGTTATGCTACTTGCCTCGACGTTGCCCGGTTTGACGCTCCCCTGACGATTGTAGAAAGCTATCCAGAGTATAAACAACAGCAGTAACTGGCGGCGAAAGAGAGGCTTCTTCCCCAGACTCACAGTCATCAGGCTGTGGCGTGATGCTTTGCTGTGTATTGGAGCTAAGAGAGGAAGCTCTTTCGGGGTGTACCCACGGCCGTGATCGTCTAGTGGTTAGGACATTGCGTTGTGGCCGCAATAACCCAGGTTCGAATCCTGGTCACGGCAATTTTGCACTAGTTTGTTTTTATTTTTTCCCCATCTCAGATCCTCCAAATTTTGTGACTCCCTCTACTATTCAGTGAGGAACTTTGCATATCGTAGTCTCTAATACATATGTTTTTTCAGAGTACACGAATCTTCCACCAAGCAGGGACATTGTGCATTTCTGTGTGTGCGTATACTACGATCTTCTCGCAGTCTGTTTGCCCATTTGATTTATACACCTTTGCCTTCCGACCGAGCGGCAGCGAGCGGCAGTCGAGCAAAGTCAGCAAAGTCAAGAGAAAGACCCCCCCCCCCCCACGCACCCCCGAGCCGCCATCCCTCGCCTGGAATGTCACTTCATAGTCCTCACAGAGAAGAACGTAAGAAAAGAACAAATAAAAGTGCTTAGTACGTAGCTTTGTTGTGGCCTCAATATCTTAGGTTCGAATCCTGGTCACGGCAATCAATTTCTGCAGTAGCTCTTTGCCTTGCTGTTGCTGCCCCCAACTAACCGTGAACAAATGTTGAGTGATAATGACAGCTCTGTCTTTGTTTTTCACGTGTTCTCAGAGGTCAAATTGCGTACAACTGTTGGCCCAGGACAAGGTAGAAAATTGGGATGATGCGTGAGAAGTTTAGTTGAAAGGGGCACTTGTTTACGATGTGATGGATAAGCAGGCAGTCACAGTAGAATAGTATGCCCTGTTTGGATAAGAGATAAGAAGGCACAGTGCTTACACCCAGCGCAGGTAGCGTGGCCGAGCGGTCTAAGGCGCTGGTTTAAGGCACCAGTCTCTTCGGAGGCGTGGGTTCGAATCCCACCGCTGCCATAATTTTGTGGCACACCACGAAACTGGATCTTCAGGCTTTCTCTTCCACGATCGCAGCTAAAGCTGTCGGATGGTGTTTTCGTAGGGCAGGAATGATGTTTCTCTTGCTGCCAAGGGAGTACTCTCTGACGAGAGAGCGGAGGAAATGTGCCGTGCGACGATTGCATAGGCGTTTTGTTTCCTCTTGTAACTGCTTGCTGCAGAGCAAAAGCAACAGTATTGCGGTCGTCGTTCCAGTGGTAACGTGGCCGAGCGGTCTAAGGCGCTGGTTTTAGGCACCAGTCTCTTCGGAGGCGTGGGTTCGAATCCCACCGTTGCCAATTGTTTGCTCTAATTTATTTATTTATTTTAATTCTTTTTTTTTCCGAGAATGTAACGACTGCTTTTGTGGAAAGGATGCATCTCATCCGACGGCCGTGTCGTGTAGGTCTAAGGCGCTGGTTTCAGGCACCATTATCTTCGGAGGCGTGGGTTCGAATCCCATTGCTGCCAAGGCATATAGTGTTTTCTCTCTCGAAGATGGGTGCATTCAGTAAGTGAGTATGAGACAACGAGTTAGTACATTTTCTCTATATTGTGGAATGTGCCACAGAAAGGCTTGCAACAACAGGAATCTATCGAATTGGCGATGGAGAGGAAAACAGTAGCGATTTGAAGCGAATGCTGAGAAAATTTGCAGCCATTGGACGTAGAACGGAAATAGGTGCGGCGTTAGCGAGGGCTGTCTTGCACCAGTTGTGAGACGTTATTTCGAGCATGAAGGCAGGTGCAGTTTTGTCTCATGGTTGCTATAGGACGTCACCACGTAATAAATGTGGCGCATGGTGTTCTGAAATCAGCATTTTTGACTGTGGTGTGGTCATTATTATGCCTCGTGAAGGGAGTGTGCTTCGTAGTCCGGTGTGGTCTAGTGGCTAGGATATCTGGCTCTCACCCAGGAGGCCCGGGTTCGATTCCCGGCACCGGAATTTCACTTTTTAATGCACCTGTTATGCTACTTGCCTCGACGTTGCCCGGTTTGACGCTCCCCTGACGATTGTAGAAAGCTATCCAGAGTATAAACAACAGCAGTAACTGGCGGCGAAAGAGAGGCTTCTTCCCCAGACTCACAGTCATCAGGCTGTGGCGTGATGCTTTGCTGTGTATTGGAGCTAAGAGAGGAAGCTCTTTCGGGGTGTACCCACGGCCGTGATCGTCTAGTGGTTAGGACATTGCGTTGTGGCCGCAATAACCCAGGTTCGAATCCTGGTCACGGCAATTTTGCACTAGTTTGTTTTTATTTTTTCCCCATCTCAGATCCTCCAAATTTTGTGACTCCCTCTACTATTCAGTGAGGAACTTTGCATATCGTAGTCTCTAATACATATGTTTTTTCAGAGTACACGAATCTTCCACCAAGCAGGGACATTGTGCATTTCTGTGTGTGCGTATACTACGATCTTCTCGCAGTCTGTTTGCCCATTTGATTTATACACCTTTGCCTTCCGACCGAGCGGCAGCGAGCGGCAGTCGAGCAAAGTCAGCAAAGTCAAGAGAAAGACCCCCCCCCCCCCACGCACCCCCGAGCCGCCATCCCTCGCCTGGAATGTCACTTCATAGTCCTCACAGAGAAGAACGTAAGAAAAGAACAAATAAAAGTGCTTAGTACGTAGCTTTGTTGTGGCCTCAATATCTTAGGTTCGAATCCTGGTCACGGCAATCAATTTCTGCAGTAGCTCTTTGCCTTGCTGTTGCTGCCCCCAACTAACCGTGAACAAATGTTGAGTGATAATGACAGCTCTGTCTTTGTTTTTCACGTGTTCTCAGAGGTCAAATTGCGTACAACTGTTGGCCCAGGACAAGGTAGAAAATTGGGATGATGCGTGAGAAGTTTAGTTGAAAGGGGCACTTGTTTACGATGTGATGGATAAGCAGGCAGTCACAGTAGAATAGTATGCCCTGTTTGGATAAGAGATAAGAAGGCACAGTGCTTACACCCAGCGCAGGTAGCGTGGCCGAGCGGTCTAAGGCGCTGGTTTAAGGCACCAGTCTCTTCGGAGGCGTGGGTTCGAATCCCACCGCTGCCATAATTTTGTGGCACACCACGAAACTGGATCTTCAGGCTTTCTCTTCCACGATCGCAGCTAAAGCTGTCGGATGGTGTTTTCGTAGGGCAGGAATGATGTTTCTCTTGCTGCCAAGGGAGTACTCTCTGACGAGAGAGCGGAGGAAATGTGCCGTGCGACGATTGCATAGGCGTTTTGTTTCCTCTTGTAACTGCTTGCTGCAGAGCAAAAGCAACAGTATTGCGGTCGTCGTTCCAGTGGTAACGTGGCCGAGCGGTCTAAGGCGCTGGTTTTAGGCACCAGTCTCTTCGGAGGCGTGGGTTCGAATCCCACCGTTGCCAATTGTTTGCTCTAATTTATTTATTTATTTTAATTCTTTTTTTTTCCGAGAATGTAACGACTGCTTTTGTGGAAAGGATGCATCTCATCCGACGGCCGTGTCGTGTAGGTCTAAGGCGCTGGTTTCAGGCACCATTATCTTCGGAGGCGTGGGTTCGAATCCCATTGCTGCCAAGGCATATAGTGTTTTCTCTCTCGAAGATGGGTGCATTCAGTAAGTGAGTATGAGACAACGAGTTAGTACATTTTCTCTATATTGTGGAATGTGCCACAGAAAGGCTTGCAACAACAGGAATCTATCGAATTGGCGATGGAGAGGAAAACAGTAGCGATTTGAAGCGAATGCTGAGAAAATTTGCAGCCATTGGACGTAGAACGGAAATAGGTGCGGCGTTAGCGAGGGCTGTCTTGCACCAGTTGTGAGACGTTATTTCGAGCATGAAGGCAGGTGCAGTTTTGTCTCATGGTTGCTATAGGACGTCACCACGTAATAAATGTGGCGCATGGTGTTCTGAAATCAGCATTTTTGACTGTGGTGTGGTCATTATTATGCCTCGTGAAGGGAGTGTGCTTCGTAGTCCGGTGTGGTCTAGTGGCTAGGATATCTGGCTCTCACCCAGGAGGCCCGGGTTCGATTCCCGGCACCGGAATTTCACTTTTTAATGCACCTGTTATGCTACTTGCCTCGACGTTGCCCGGTTTGACGCTCCCCTGACGATTGTAGAAAGCTATCCAGAGTATAAACAACAGCAGTAACTGGCGGCGAAAGAGAGGCTTCTTCCCCAGACTCACAGTCATCAGGCTGTGGCGTGATGCTTTGCTGTGTATTGGAGCTAAGAGAGGAAGCTCTTTCGGGGTGTACCCACGGCCGTGATCGTCTAGTGGTTAGGACATTGCGTTGTGGCCGCAATAACCCAGGTTCGAATCCTGGTCACGGCAATTTTGCACTAGTTTGTTTTTATTTTTTCCCCATCTCAGATCCTCCAAATTTTGTGACTCCCTCTACTATTCAGTGAGGAACTTTGCATATCGTAGTCTCTAATACATATGTTTTTTCAGAGTACACGAATCTTCCACCAAGCAGGGACATTGTGCATTTCTGTGTGTGCGTATACTACGATCTTCTCGCAGTCTGTTTGCCCATTTGATTTATACACCTTTGCCTTCCGACCGAGCGGCAGCGAGCGGCAGTCGAGCAAAGTCAGCAAAGTCAAGAGAAAGACCCCCCCCCCCCCACGCACCCCCGAGCCGCCATCCCTCGCCTGGAATGTCACTTCATAGTCCTCACAGAGAAGAACGTAAGAAAAGAACAAATAAAAGTGCTTAGTACGTAGCTTTGTTGTGGCCTCAATATCTTAGGTTCGAATCCTGGTCACGGCAATCAATTTCTGCAGTAGCTCTTTGCCTTGCTGTTGCTGCCCCCAACTAACCGTGAACAAATGTTGAGTGATAATGACAGCTCTGTCTTTGTTTTTCACGTGTTCTCAGAGGTCAAATTGCGTACAACTGTTGGCCCAGGACAAGGTAGAAAATTGGGATGATGCGTGAGAAGTTTAGTTGAAAGGGGCACTTGTTTACGATGTGATGGATAAGCAGGCAGTCACAGTAGAATAGTATGCCCTGTTTGGATAAGAGATAAGAAGGCACAGTGCTTACACCCAGCGCAGGTAGCGTGGCCGAGCGGTCTAAGGCGCTGGTTTAAGGCACCAGTCTCTTCGGAGGCGTGGGTTCGAATCCCACCGCTGCCATAATTTTGTGGCACACCACGAAACTGGATCTTCAGGCTTTCTCTTCCACGATCGCAGCTAAAGCTGTCGGATGGTGTTTTCGTAGGGCAGGAATGATGTTTCTCTTGCTGCCAAGGGAGTACTCTCTGACGAGAGAGCGGAGGAAATGTGCCGTGCGACGATTGCATAGGCGTTTTGTTTCCTCTTGTAACTGCTTGCTGCAGAGCAAAAGCAACAGTATTGCGGTCGTCGTTCCAGTGGTAACGTGGCCGAGCGGTCTAAGGCGCTGGTTTTAGGCACCAGTCTCTTCGGAGGCGTGGGTTCGAATCCCACCGTTGCCAATTGTTTGCTCTAATTTATTTATTTATTTTAATTCTTTTTTTTTCCGAGAATGTAACGACTGCTTTTGTGGAAAGGATGCATCTCATCCGACGGCCGTGTCGTGTAGGTCTAAGGCGCTGGTTTCAGGCACCATTATCTTCGGAGGCGTGGGTTCGAATCCCATTGCTGCCAAGGCATATAGTGTTTTCTCTCTCGAAGATGGGTGCATTCAGTAAGTGAGTATGAGACAACGAGTTAGTACATTTTCTCTATATTGTGGAATGTGCCACAGAAAGGCTTGCAACAACAGGAATCTATCGAATTGGCGATGGAGAGGAAAACAGTAGCGATTTGAAGCGAATGCTGAGAAAATTTGCAGCCATTGGACGTAGAACGGAAATAGGTGCGGCGTTAGCGAGGGCTGTCTTGCACCAGTTGTGAGACGTTATTTCGAGCATGAAGGCAGGTGCAGTTTTGTCTCATGGTTGCTATAGGACGTCACCACGTAATAAATGTGGCGCATGGTGTTCTGAAATCAGCATTTTTGACTGTGGTGTGGTCATTATTATGCCTCGTGAAGGGAGTGTGCTTCGTAGTCCGGTGTGGTCTAGTGGCTAGGATATCTGGCTCTCACCCAGGAGGCCCGGGTTCGATTCCCGGCACCGGAATTTCACTTTTTAATGCACCTGTTATGCTACTTGCCTCGACGTTGCCCGGTTTGACGCTCCCCTGACGATTGTAGAAAGCTATCCAGAGTATAAACAACAGCAGTAACTGGCGGCGAAAGAGAGGCTTCTTCCCCAGACTCACAGTCATCAGGCTGTGGCGTGATGCTTTGCTGTGTATTGGAGCTAAGAGAGGAAGCTCTTTCGGGGTGTACCCACGGCCGTGATCGTCTAGTGGTTAGGACATTGCGTTGTGGCCGCAATAACCCAGGTTCGAATCCTGGTCACGGCAATTTTGCACTAGTTTGTTTTTATTTTTTCCCCATCTCAGATCCTCCAAATTTTGTGACTCCCTCTACTATTCAGTGAGGAACTTTGCATATCGTAGTCTCTAATACATATGTTTTTTCAGAGTACACGAATCTTCCACCAAGCAGGGACATTGTGCATTTCTGTGTGTGCGTATACTACGATCTTCTCGCAGTCTGTTTGCCCATTTGATTTATACACCTTTGCCTTCCGACCGAGCGGCAGCGAGCGGCAGTCGAGCAAAGTCAGCAAAGTCAAGAGAAAGACCCCCCCCCCCCCACGCACCCCCGAGCCGCCATCCCTCGCCTGGAATGTCACTTCATAGTCCTCACAGAGAAGAACGTAAGAAAAGAACAAATAAAAGTGCTTAGTACGTAGCTTTGTTGTGGCCTCAATATCTTAGGTTCGAATCCTGGTCACGGCAATCAATTTCTGCAGTAGCTCTTTGCCTTGCTGTTGCTGCCCCCAACTAACCGTGAACAAATGTTGAGTGATAATGACAGCTCTGTCTTTGTTTTTCACGTGTTCTCAGAGGTCAAATTGCGTACAACTGTTGGCCCAGGACAAGGTAGAAAATTGGGATGATGCGTGAGAAGTTTAGTTGAAAGGGGCACTTGTTTACGATGTGATGGATAAGCAGGCAGTCACAGTAGAATAGTATGCCCTGTTTGGATAAGAGATAAGAAGGCACAGTGCTTACACCCAGCGCAGGTAGCGTGGCCGAGCGGTCTAAGGCGCTGGTTTAAGGCACCAGTCTCTTCGGAGGCGTGGGTTCGAATCCCACCGCTGCCATAATTTTGTGGCACACCACGAAACTGGATCTTCAGGCTTTCTCTTCCACGATCGCAGCTAAAGCTGTCGGATGGTGTTTTCGTAGGGCAGGAATGATGTTTCTCTTGCTGCCAAGGGAGTACTCTCTGACGAGAGAGCGGAGGAAATGTGCCGTGCGACGATTGCATAGGCGTTTTGTTTCCTCTTGTAACTGCTTGCTGCAGAGCAAAAGCAACAGTATTGCGGTCGTCGTTCCAGTGGTAACGTGGCCGAGCGGTCTAAGGCGCTGGTTTTAGGCACCAGTCTCTTCGGAGGCGTGGGTTCGAATCCCACCGTTGCCAATTGTTTGCTCTAATTTATTTATTTATTTTAATTCTTTTTTTTTCCGAGAATGTAACGACTGCTTTTGTGGAAAGGATGCATCTCATCCGACGGCCGTGTCGTGTAGGTCTAAGGCGCTGGTTTCAGGCACCATTATCTTCGGAGGCGTGGGTTCGAATCCCATTGCTGCCAAGGCATATAGTGTTTTCTCTCTCGAAGATGGGTGCATTCAGTAAGTGAGTATGAGACAACGAGTTAGTACATTTTCTCTATATTGTGGAATGTGCCACAGAAAGGCTTGCAACAACAGGAATCTATCGAATTGGCGATGGAGAGGAAAACAGTAGCGATTTGAAGCGAATGCTGAGAAAATTTGCAGCCATTGGACGTAGAACGGAAATAGGTGCGGCGTTAGCGAGGGCTGTCTTGCACCAGTTGTGAGACGTTATTTCGAGCATGAAGGCAGGTGCAGTTTTGTCTCATGGTTGCTATAGGACGTCACCACGTAATAAATGTGGCGCATGGTGTTCTGAAATCAGCATTTTTGACTGTGGTGTGGTCATTATTATGCCTCGTGAAGGGAGTGTGCTTCGTAGTCCGGTGTGGTCTAGTGGCTAGGATATCTGGCTCTCACCCAGGAGGCCCGGGTTCGATTCCCGGCACCGGAATTTCACTTTTTAATGCACCTGTTATGCTACTTGCCTCGACGTTGCCCGGTTTGACGCTCCCCTGACGATTGTAGAAAGCTATCCAGAGTATAAACAACAGCAGTAACTGGCGGCGAAAGAGAGGCTTCTTCCCCAGACTCACAGTCATCAGGCTGTGGCGTGATGCTTTGCTGTGTATTGGAGCTAAGAGAGGAAGCTCTTTCGGGGTGTACCCACGGCCGTGATCGTCTAGTGGTTAGGACATTGCGTTGTGGCCGCAATAACCCAGGTTCGAATCCTGGTCACGGCAATTTTGCACTAGTTTGTTTTTATTTTTTCCCCATCTCAGATCCTCCAAATTTTGTGACTCCCTCTACTATTCAGTGAGGAACTTTGCATATCGTAGTCTCTAATACATATGTTTTTTCAGAGTACACGAATCTTCCACCAAGCAGGGACATTGTGCATTTCTGTGTGTGCGTATACTACGATCTTCTCGCAGTCTGTTTGCCCATTTGATTTATACACCTTTGCCTTCCGACCGAGCGGCAGCGAGCGGCAGTCGAGCAAAGTCAGCAAAGTCAAGAGAAAGACCCCCCCCCCCCCACGCACCCCCGAGCCGCCATCCCTCGCCTGGAATGTCACTTCATAGTCCTCACAGAGAAGAACGTAAGAAAAGAACAAATAAAAGTGCTTAGTACGTAGCTTTGTTGTGGCCTCAATATCTTAGGTTCGAATCCTGGTCACGGCAATCAATTTCTGCAGTAGCTCTTTGCCTTGCTGTTGCTGCCCCCAACTAACCGTGAACAAATGTTGAGTGATAATGACAGCTCTGTCTTTGTTTTTCACGTGTTCTCAGAGGTCAAATTGCGTACAACTGTTGGCCCAGGACAAGGTAGAAAATTGGGATGATGCGTGAGAAGTTTAGTTGAAAGGGGCACTTGTTTACGATGTGATGGATAAGCAGGCAGTCACAGTAGAATAGTATGCCCTGTTTGGATAAGAGATAAGAAGGCACAGTGCTTACACCCAGCGCAGGTAGCGTGGCCGAGCGGTCTAAGGCGCTGGTTTAAGGCACCAGTCTCTTCGGAGGCGTGGGTTCGAATCCCACCGCTGCCATAATTTTGTGGCACACCACGAAACTGGATCTTCAGGCTTTCTCTTCCACGATCGCAGCTAAAGCTGTCGGATGGTGTTTTCGTAGGGCAGGAATGATGTTTCTCTTGCTGCCAAGGGAGTACTCTCTGACGAGAGAGCGGAGGAAATGTGCCGTGCGACGATTGCATAGGCGTTTTGTTTCCTCTTGTAACTGCTTGCTGCAGAGCAAAAGCAACAGTATTGCGGTCGTCGTTCCAGTGGTAACGTGGCCGAGCGGTCTAAGGCGCTGGTTTTAGGCACCAGTCTCTTCGGAGGCGTGGGTTCGAATCCCACCGTTGCCAATTGTTTGCTCTAATTTATTTATTTATTTTAATTCTTTTTTTTTCCGAGAATGTAACGACTGCTTTTGTGGAAAGGATGCATCTCATCCGACGGCCGTGTCGTGTAGGTCTAAGGCGCTGGTTTCAGGCACCATTATCTTCGGAGGCGTGGGTTCGAATCCCATTGCTGCCAAGGCATATAGTGTTTTCTCTCTCGAAGATGGGTGCATTCAGTAAGTGAGTATGAGACAACGAGTTAGTACATTTTCTCTATATTGTGGAATGTGCCACAGAAAGGCTTGCAACAACAGGAATCTATCGAATTGGCGATGGAGAGGAAAACAGTAGCGATTTGAAGCGAATGCTGAGAAAATTTGCAGCCATTGGACGTAGAACGGAAATAGGTGCGGCGTTAGCGAGGGCTGTCTTGCACCAGTTGTGAGACGTTATTTCGAGCATGAAGGCAGGTGCAGTTTTGTCTCATGGTTGCTATAGGACGTCACCACGTAATAAATGTGGCGCATGGTGTTCTGAAATCAGCATTTTTGACTGTGGTGTGGTCATTATTATGCCTCGTGAAGGGAGTGTGCTTCGTAGTCCGGTGTGGTCTAGTGGCTAGGATATCTGGCTCTCACCCAGGAGGCCCGGGTTCGATTCCCGGCACCGGAATTTCACTTTTTAATGCACCTGTTATGCTACTTGCCTCGACGTTGCCCGGTTTGACGCTCCCCTGACGATTGTAGAAAGCTATCCAGAGTATAAACAACAGCAGTAACTGGCGGCGAAAGAGAGGCTTCTTCCCCAGACTCACAGTCATCAGGCTGTGGCGTGATGCTTTGCTGTGTATTGGAGCTAAGAGAGGAAGCTCTTTCGGGGTGTACCCACGGCCGTGATCGTCTAGTGGTTAGGACATTGCGTTGTGGCCGCAATAACCCAGGTTCGAATCCTGGTCACGGCAATTTTGCACTAGTTTGTTTTTATTTTTTCCCCATCTCAGATCCTCCAAATTTTGTGACTCCCTCTACTATTCAGTGAGGAACTTTGCATATCGTAGTCTCTAATACATATGTTTTTTCAGAGTACACGAATCTTCCACCAAGCAGGGACATTGTGCATTTCTGTGTGTGCGTATACTACGATCTTCTCGCAGTCTGTTTGCCCATTTGATTTATACACCTTTGCCTTCCGACCGAGCGGCAGCGAGCGGCAGTCGAGCAAAGTCAGCAAAGTCAAGAGAAAGACCCCCCCCCCCCCACGCACACCCCGAGCCGCCATCCCTCGCCTGGAATGTCACTTCATAGTCCTCACAGAGAAGAACGTAAGAAAAGAACAAATAAAAGTGCTTAGTACGTAGCTTTGTTGTGGCCTCAATATCTTAGGTTCGAATCCTGGTCACGGCAATCAATTTCTGCAGTAGCTCTTTGCCTTGCTGTTGCTGCCCCCAACTAACCGTGAACAAATGTTGAGTGATAATGACAGCTCTGTCTTTGTTTTTCACGTGTTCTCAGAGGTCAAATTGCGTACAACTGTTGGCCCAGGACAAGGTAGAAAATTGGGATGATGCGTGAGAAGTTTAGTTGAAAGGGGCACTTGTTTACGATGTGATGGATAAGCAGGCAGTCACAGTAGAATAGTATGCCCTGTTTGGATAAGAGATAAGAAGGCACAGTGCTTACACCCAGCGCAGGTAGCGTGGCCGAGCGGTCTAAGGCGCTGGTTTAAGGCACCAGTCTCTTCGGAGGCGTGGGTTCGAATCCCACCGCTGCCATAATTTTGTGGCACACCACGAAACTGGATCTTCAGGCTTTCTCTTCCACGATCGCAGCTAAAGCTGTCGGATGGTGTTTTCGTAGGGCAGGAATGATGTTTCTCTTGCTGCCAAGGGAGTACTCTCTGACGAGAGAGCGGAGGAAATGTGCCGTGCGACGATTGCATAGGCGTTTTGTTTCCTCTTGTAACTGCTTGCTGCAGAGCAAAAGCAACAGTATTGCGGTCGTCGTTCCAGTGGTAACGTGGCCGAGCGGTCTAAGGCGCTGGTTTTAGGCACCAGTCTCTTCGGAGGCGTGGGTTCGAATCCCACCGTTGCCAATTGTTTGCTCTAATTTATTTATTTATTTTAATTCTTTTTTTTTCCGAGAATGTAACGACTGCTTTTGTGGAAAGGATGCATCTCATCCGACGGCCGTGTCGTGTAGGTCTAAGGCGCTGGTTTCAGGCACCATTATCTTCGGAGGCGTGGGTTCGAATCCCATTGCTGCCAAGGCATATAGTGTTTTCTCTCTCGAAGATGGGTGCATTCAGTAAGTGAGTATGAGACAACGAGTTAGTACATTTTCTCTATATTGTGGAATGTGCCACAGAAAGGCTTGCAACAACAGGAATCTATCGAATTGGCGATGGAGAGGAAAACAGTAGCGATTTGAAGCGAATGCTGAGAAAATTTGCAGCCATTGGACGTAGAACGGAAATAGGTGCGGCGTTAGCGAGGGCTGTCTTGCACCAGTTGTGAGACGTTATTTCGAGCATGAAGGCAGGTGCAGTTTTGTCTCATGGTTGCTATAGGACGTCACCACGTAATAAATGTGGCGCATGGTGTTCTGAAATCAGCATTTTTGACTGTGGTGTGGTCATTATTATGCCTCGTGAAGGGAGTGTGCTTCGTAGTCCGGTGTGGTCTAGTGGCTAGGATATCTGGCTCTCACCCAGGAGGCCCGGGTTCGATTCCCGGCACCGGAATTTCACTTTTTAATGCACCTGTTATGCTACTTGCCTCGACGTTGCCCGGTTTGACGCTCCCCTGACGATTGTAGAAAGCTATCCAGAGTATAAACAACAGCAGTAACTGGCGGCGAAAGAGAGGCTTCTTCCCCAGACTCACAGTCATCAGGCTGTGGCGTGATGCTTTGCTGTGTATTGGAGCTAAGAGAGGAAGCTCTTTCGGGGTGTACCCACGGCCGTGATCGTCTAGTGGTTAGGACATTGCGTTGTGGCCGCAATAACCCAGGTTCGAATCCTGGTCACGGCAATTTTGCACTAGTTTGTTTTTATTTTTTCCCCATCTCAGATCCTCCAAATTTTGTGACTCCCTCTACTATTCAGTGAGGAACTTTGCATATCGTAGTCTCTAATACATATGTTTTTTCAGAGTACACGAATCTTCCACCAAGCAGGGACATTGTGCATTTCTGTGTGTGCGTATACTACGATCTTCTCGCAGTCTGTTTGCCCATTTGATTTATACACCTTTGCCTTCCGACCGAGCGGCAGCGAGCGGCAGTCGAGCAAAGTCAGCAAAGTCAAGAGAAAGACCCCCCCCCCCCCACGCACCCCCGAGCCGCCATCCCTCGCCTGGAATGTCACTTCATAGTCCTCACAGAGAAGAACGTAAGAAAAGAACAAATAAAAGTGCTTAGTACGTAGCTTTGTTGTGGCCTCAATATCTTAGGTTCGAATCCTGGTCACGGCAATCAATTTCTGCAGTAGCTCTTTGCCTTGCTGTTGCTGCCCCCAACTAACCGTGAACAAATGTTGAGTGATAATGACAGCTCTGTCTTTGTTTTTCACGTGTTCTCAGAGGTCAAATTGCGTACAACTGTTGGCCCAGGACAAGGTAGAAAATTGGGATGATGCGTGAGAAGTTTAGTTGAAAGGGGCACTTGTTTACGATGTGATGGATAAGCAGGCAGTCACAGTAGAATAGTATGCCCTGTTTGGATAAGAGATAAGAAGGCACAGTGCTTACACCCAGCGCAGGTAGCGTGGCCGAGCGGTCTAAGGCGCTGGTTTAAGGCACCAGTCTCTTCGGAGGCGTGGGTTCGAATCCCACCGCTGCCATAATTTTGTGGCACACCACGAAACTGGATCTTCAGGCTTTCTCTTCCACGATCGCAGCTAAAGCTGTCGGATGGTGTTTTCGTAGGGCAGGAATGATGTTTCTCTTGCTGCCAAGGGAGTACTCTCTGACGAGAGAGCGGAGGAAATGTGCCGTGCGACGATTGCATAGGCGTTTTGTTTCCTCTTGTAACTGCTTGCTGCAGAGCAAAAGCAACAGTATTGCGGTCGTCGTTCCAGTGGTAACGTGGCCGAGCGGTCTAAGGCGCTGGTTTTAGGCACCAGTCTCTTCGGAGGCGTGGGTTCGAATCCCACCGTTGCCAATTGTTTGCTCTAATTTATTTATTTATTTTAATTCTTTTTTTTTCCGAGAATGTAACGACTGCTTTTGTGGAAAGGATGCATCTCATCCGACGGCCGTGTCGTGTAGGTCTAAGGCGCTGGTTTCAGGCACCATTATCTTCGGAGGCGTGGGTTCGAATCCCATTGCTGCCAAGGCATATAGTGTTTTCTCTCTCGAAGATGGGTGCATTCAGTAAGTGAGTATGAGACAACGAGTTAGTACATTTTCTCTATATTGTGGAATGTGCCACAGAAAGGCTTGCAACAACAGGAATCTATCGAATTGGCGATGGAGAGGAAAACAGTAGCGATTTGAAGCGAATGCTGAGAAAATTTGCAGCCATTGGACGTAGAACGGAAATAGGTGCGGCGTTAGCGAGGGCTGTCTTGCACCAGTTGTGAGACGTTATTTCGAGCATGAAGGCAGGTGCAGTTTTGTCTCATGGTTGCTATAGGACGTCACCACGTAATAAATGTGGCGCATGGTGTTCTGAAATCAGCATTTTTGACTGTGGTGTGGTCATTATTATGCCTCGTGAAGGGAGTGTGCTTCGTAGTCCGGTGTGGTCTAGTGGCTAGGATATCTGGCTCTCACCCAGGAGGCCCGGGTTCGATTCCCGGCACCGGAATTTCACTTTTTAATGCACCTGTTATGCTACTTGCCTCGACGTTGCCCGGTTTGACGCTCCCCTGACGATTGTAGAAAGCTATCCAGAGTATAAACAACAGCAGTAACTGGCGGCGAAAGAGAGGCTTCTTCCCCAGACTCACAGTCATCAGGCTGTGGCGTGATGCTTTGCTGTGTATTGGAGCTAAGAGAGGAAGCTCTTTCGGGGTGTACCCACGGCCGTGATCGTCTAGTGGTTAGGACATTGCGTTGTGGCCGCAATAACCCAGGTTCGAATCCTGGTCACGGCAATTTTGCACTAGTTTGTTTTTATTTTTTCCCCATCTCAGATCCTCCAAATTTTGTGACTCCCTCTACTATTCAGTGAGGAACTTTGCATATCGTAGTCTCTAATACATATGTTTTTTCAGAGTACACGAATCTTCCACCAAGCAGGGACATTGTGCATTTCTGTGTGTGCGTATACTACGATCTTCTCGCAGTCTGTTTGCCCATTTGATTTATACACCTTTGCCTTCCGACCGAGCGGCAGCGAGCGGCAGTCGAGCAAAGTCAGCAAAGTCAAGAGAAAGACCCCCCCCCCCCCACGCACCCCCGAGCCGCCATCCCTCGCCTGGAATGTCACTTCATAGTCCTCACAGAGAAGAACGTAAGAAAAGAACAAATAAAAGTGCTTAGTACGTAGCTTTGTTGTGGCCTCAATATCTTAGGTTCGAATCCTGGTCACGGCAATCAATTTCTGCAGTAGCTCTTTGCCTTGCTGTTGCTGCCCCCAACTAACCGTGAACAAATGTTGAGTGATAATGACAGCTCTGTCTTTGTTTTTCACGTGTTCTCAGAGGTCAAATTGCGTACAACTGTTGGCCCAGGACAAGGTAGAAAATTGGGATGATGCGTGAGAAGTTTAGTTGAAAGGGGCACTTGTTTACGATGTGATGGATAAGCAGGCAGTCACAGTAGAATAGTATGCCCTGTTTGGATAAGAGATAAGAAGGCACAGTGCTTACACCCAGCGCAGGTAGCGTGGCCGAGCGGTCTAAGGCGCTGGTTTAAGGCACCAGTCTCTTCGGAGGCGTGGGTTCGAATCCCACCGCTGCCATAATTTTGTGGCACACCACGAAACTGGATCTTCAGGCTTTCTCTTCCACGATCGCAGCTAAAGCTGTCGGATGGTGTTTTCGTAGGGCAGGAATGATGTTTCTCTTGCTGCCAAGGGAGTACTCTCTGACGAGAGAGCGGAGGAAATGTGCCGTGCGACGATTGCATAGGCGTTTTGTTTCCTCTTGTAACTGCTTGCTGCAGAGCAAAAGCAACAGTATTGCGGTCGTCGTTCCAGTGGTAACGTGGCCGAGCGGTCTAAGGCGCTGGTTTTAGGCACCAGTCTCTTCGGAGGCGTGGGTTCGAATCCCACCGTTGCCAATTGTTTGCTCTAATTTATTTATTTATTTTAATTCTTTTTTTTTCCGAGAATGTAACGACTGCTTTTGTGGAAAGGATGCATCTCATCCGACGGCCGTGTCGTGTAGGTCTAAGGCGCTGGTTTCAGGCACCATTATCTTCGGAGGCGTGGGTTCGAATCCCATTGCTGCCAAGGCATATAGTGTTTTCTCTCTCGAAGATGGGTGCATTCAGTAAGTGAGTATGAGACAACGAGTTAGTACATTTTCTCTATATTGTGGAATGTGCCACAGAAAGGCTTGCAACAACAGGAATCTATCGAATTGGCGATGGAGAGGAAAACAGTAGCGATTTGAAGCGAATGCTGAGAAAATTTGCAGCCATTGGACGTAGAACGGAAATAGGTGCGGCGTTAGCGAGGGCTGTCTTGCACCAGTTGTGAGACGTTATTTCGAGCATGAAGGCAGGTGCAGTTTTGTCTCATGGTTGCTATAGGACGTCACCACGTAATAAATGTGGCGCATGGTGTTCTGAAATCAGCATTTTTGACTGTGGTGTGGTCATTATTATGCCTCGTGAAGGGAGTGTGCTTCGTAGTCCGGTGTGGTCTAGTGGCTAGGATATCTGGCTCTCACCCAGGAGGCCCGGGTTCGATTCCCGGCACCGGAATTTCACTTTTTAATGCACCTGTTATGCTACTTGCCTCGACGTTGCCCGGTTTGACGCTCCCCTGACGATTGTAGAAAGCTATCCAGAGTATAAACAACAGCAGTAACTGGCGGCGAAAGAGAGGCTTCTTCCCCAGACTCACAGTCATCAGGCTGTGGCGTGATGCTTTGCTGTGTATTGGAGCTAAGAGAGGAAGCTCTTTCGGGGTGTACCCACGGCCGTGATCGTCTAGTGGTTAGGACATTGCGTTGTGGCCGCAATAACCCAGGTTCGAATCCTGGTCACGGCAATTTTGCACTAGTTTGTTTTTATTTTTTCCCCATCTCAGATCCTCCAAATTTTGTGACTCCCTCTACTATTCAGTGAGGAACTTTGCATATCGTAGTCTCTAATACATATGTTTTTTCAGAGTACACGAATCTTCCACCAAGCAGGGACATTGTGCATTTCTGTGTGTGCGTATACTACGATCTTCTCGCAGTCTGTTTGCCCATTTGATTTATACACCTTTGCCTTCCGACCGAGCGGCAGCGAGCGGCAGTCGAGCAAAGTCAGCAAAGTCAAGAGAAAGACCCCCCCCCCCCCACGCACCCCCGAGCCGCCATCCCTCGCCTGGAATGTCACTTCATAGTCCTCACAGAGAAGAACGTAAGAAAAGAACAAATAAAAGTGCTTAGTACGTAGCTTTGTTGTGGCCTCAATATCTTAGGTTCGAATCCTGGTCACGGCAATCAATTTCTGCAGTAGCTCTTTGCCTTGCTGTTGCTGCCCCCAACTAACCGTGAACAAATGTTGAGTGATAATGACAGCTCTGTCTTTGTTTTTCACGTGTTCTCAGAGGTCAAATTGCGTACAACTGTTGGCCCAGGACAAGGTAGAAAATTGGGATGATGCGTGAGAAGTTTAGTTGAAAGGGGCACTTGTTTACGATGTGATGGATAAGCAGGCAGTCACAGTAGAATAGTATGCCCTGTTTGGATAAGAGATAAGAAGGCACAGTGCTTACACCCAGCGCAGGTAGCGTGGCCGAGCGGTCTAAGGCGCTGGTTTAAGGCACCAGTCTCTTCGGAGGCGTGGGTTCGAATCCCACCGCTGCCATAATTTTGTGGCACACCACGAAACTGGATCTTCAGGCTTTCTCTTCCACGATCGCAGCTAAAGCTGTCGGATGGTGTTTTCGTAGGGCAGGAATGATGTTTCTCTTGCTGCCAAGGGAGTACTCTCTGACGAGAGAGCGGAGGAAATGTGCCGTGCGACGATTGCATAGGCGTTTTGTTTCCTCTTGTAACTGCTTGCTGCAGAGCAAAAGCAACAGTATTGCGGTCGTCGTTCCAGTGGTAACGTGGCCGAGCGGTCTAAGGCGCTGGTTTTAGGCACCAGTCTCTTCGGAGGCGTGGGTTCGAATCCCACCGTTGCCAATTGTTTGCTCTAATTTATTTATTTATTTTAATTCTTTTTTTTTCCGAGAATGTAACGACTGCTTTTGTGGAAAGGATGCATCTCATCCGACGGCCGTGTCGTGTAGGTCTAAGGCGCTGGTTTCAGGCACCATTATCTTCGGAGGCGTGGGTTCGAATCCCATTGCTGCCAAGGCATATAGTGTTTTCTCTCTCGAAGATGGGTGCATTCAGTAAGTGAGTATGAGACAACGAGTTAGTACATTTTCTCTATATTGTGGAATGTGCCACAGAAAGGCTTGCAACAACAGGAATCTATCGAATTGGCGATGGAGAGGAAAACAGTAGCGATTTGAAGCGAATGCTGAGAAAATTTGCAGCCATTGGACGTAGAACGGAAATAGGTGCGGCGTTAGCGAGGGCTGTCTTGCACCAGTTGTGAGACGTTATTTCGAGCATGAAGGCAGGTGCAGTTTTGTCTCATGGTTGCTATAGGACGTCACCACGTAATAAATGTGGCGCATGGTGTTCTGAAATCAGCATTTTTGACTGTGGTGTGGTCATTATTATGCCTCGTGAAGGGAGTGTGCTTCGTAGTCCGGTGTGGTCTAGTGGCTAGGATATCTGGCTCTCACCCAGGAGGCCCGGGTTCGATTCCCGGCACCGGAATTTCACTTTTTAATGCACCTGTTATGCTACTTGCCTCGACGTTGCCCGGTTTGACGCTCCCCTGACGATTGTAGAAAGCTATCCAGAGTATAAACAACAGCAGTAACTGGCGGCGAAAGAGAGGCTTCTTCCCCAGACTCACAGTCATCAGGCTGTGGCGTGATGCTTTGCTGTGTATTGGAGCTAAGAGAGGAAGCTCTTTCGGGGTGTACCCACGGCCGTGATCGTCTAGTGGTTAGGACATTGCGTTGTGGCCGCAATAACCCAGGTTCGAATCCTGGTCACGGCAATTTTGCACTAGTTTGTTTTTATTTTTTCCCCATCTCAGATCCTCCAAATTTTGTGACTCCCTCTACTATTCAGTGAGGAACTTTGCATATCGTAGTCTCTAATACATATGTTTTTTCAGAGTACACGAATCTTCCACCAAGCAGGGACATTGTGCATTTCTGTGTGTGCGTATACTACGATCTTCTCGCAGTCTGTTTGCCCATTTGATTTATACACCTTTGCCTTTTCCGACCGAGCGGCAGCGAGCGGCAGTCGAGCAAAGTCAGCAAAGTCAAGAGAAAGACCCCCCCCCCCCCACGCACCCCCGAGCCGCCATCCCTCGCCTGGAATGTCACTTCATAGTCCTCACAGAGAAGAACGTAAGAAAAGAACAAATAAAAGTGCTTAGTACGTAGCTTTGTTGTGGCCTCAATATCTTAGGTTCGAATCCTGGTCACGGCAATCAATTTCTGCAGTAGCTCTTTGCCTTGCTGTTGCTGCCCCCAACTAACCGTGAACAAATGTTGAGTGATAATGACAGCTCTGTCTTTGTTTTTCACGTGTTCTCAGAGGTCAAATTGCGTACAACTGTTGGCCCAGGACAAGGTAGAAAATTGGGATGATGCGTGAGAAGTTTAGTTGAAAGGGGCACTTGTTTACGATGTGATGGATAAGCAGGCAGTCACAGTAGAATAGTATGCCCTGTTTGGATAAGAGATAAGAAGGCACAGTGCTTACACCCAGCGCAGGTAGCGTGGCCGAGCGGTCTAAGGCGCTGGTTTAAGGCACCAGTCTCTTCGGAGGCGTGGGTTCGAATCCCACCGCTGCCATAATTTTGTGGCACACCACGAAACTGGATCTTCAGGCTTTCTCTTCCACGATCGCAGCTAAAGCTGTCGGATGGTGTTTTCGTAGGGCAGGAATGATGTTTCTCTTGCTGCCAAGGGAGTACTCTCTGACGAGAGAGCGGAGGAAATGTGCCGTGCGACGATTGCATAGGCGTTTTGTTTCCTCTTGTAACTGCTTGCTGCAGAGCAAAAGCAACAGTATTGCGGTCGTCGTTCCAGTGGTAACGTGGCCGAGCGGTCTAAGGCGCTGGTTTTAGGCACCAGTCTCTTCGGAGGCGTGGGTTCGAATCCCACCGTTGCCAATTGTTTGCTCTAATTTATTTATTTATTTTAATTCTTTTTTTTTCCGAGAATGTAACGACTGCTTTTGTGGAAAGGATGCATCTCATCCGACGGCCGTGTCGTGTAGGTCTAAGGCGCTGGTTTCAGGCACCATTATCTTCGGAGGCGTGGGTTCGAATCCCATTGCTGCCAAGGCATATAGTGTTTTCTCTCTCGAAGATGGGTGCATTCAGTAAGTGAGTATGAGACAACGAGTTAGTACATTTTCTCTATATTGTGGAATGTGCCACAGAAAGGCTTGCAACAACAGGAATCTATCGAATTGGCGATGGAGAGGAAAACAGTAGCGATTTGAAGCGAATGCTGAGAAAATTTGCAGCCATTGGACGTAGAACGGAAATAGGTGCGGCGTTAGCGAGGGCTGTCTTGCACCAGTTGTGAGACGTTATTTCGAGCATGAAGGCAGGTGCAGTTTTGTCTCATGGTTGCTATAGGACGTCACCACGTAATAAATGTGGCGCATGGTGTTCTGAAATCAGCATTTTTGACTGTGGTGTGGTCATTATTATGCCTCGTGAAGGGAGTGTGCTTCGTAGTCCGGTGTGGTCTAGTGGCTAGGATATCTGGCTCTCACCCAGGAGGCCCGGGTTCGATTCCCGGCACCGGAATTTCACTTTTTAATGCACCTGTTATGCTACTTGCCTCGACGTTGCCCGGTTTGACGCTCCCCTGACGATTGTAGAAAGCTATCCAGAGTATAAACAACAGCAGTAACTGGCGGCGAAAGAGAGGCTTCTTCCCCAGACTCACAGTCATCAGGCTGTGGCGTGATGCTTTGCTGTGTATTGGAGCTAAGAGAGGAAGCTCTTTCGGGGTGTACCCACGGCCGTGATCGTCTAGTGGTTAGGACATTGCGTTGTGGCCGCAATAACCCAGGTTCGAATCCTGGTCACGGCAATTTTGCACTAGTTTGTTTTTATTTTTTCCCCATCTCAGATCCTCCAAATTTTGTGACTCCCTCTACTATTCAGTGAGGAACTTTGCATATCGTAGTCTCTAATACATATGTTTTTTCAGAGTACACGAATCTTCCACCAAGCAGGGACATTGTGCATTTCTGTGTGTGCGTATACTACGATCTTCTCGCAGTCTGTTTGCCCATTTGATTTATACACCTTTGCCTTCCGACCGAGCGGCAGCGAGCGGCAGTCGAGCAAAGTCAGCAAAGTCAAGAGAAAGACCCCCCCCCCCACGCACCCCCGAGCCGCCATCCCTCGCCTGGAATGTCACTTCATAGTCCTCACAGAGAAGAACGTAAGAAAAGAACAAATAAAAGTGCTTAGTACGTAGCTTTGTTGTGGCCTCAATATCTTAGGTTCGAATCCTGGTCACGGCAATCAATTTCTGCAGTAGCTCTTTGCCTTGCTGTTGCTGCCCCCAACTAACCGTGAACAAATGTTGAGTGATAATGACAGCTCTGTCTTTGTTTTTCACGTGTTCTCAGAGGTCAAATTGCGTACAACTGTTGGCCCAGGACAAGGTAGAAAATTGGGATGATGCGTGAGAAGTTTAGTTGAAAGGGGCACTTGTTTACGATGTGATGGATAAGCAGGCAGTCACAGTAGAATAGTATGCCCTGTTTGGATAAGAGATAAGAAGGCACAGTGCTTACACCCAGCGCAGGTAGCGTGGCCGAGCGGTCTAAGGCGCTGGTTTAAGGCACCAGTCTCTTCGGAGTCGTGGCTTCGGCCGGACGTGCCCGCCTGTCCTCCTCGCCTCGGTGCGGCGGACGGGTAGCTGACGTCGTTTGTTTACTTCGGCCGGCGGCTCCTGTGTTTCTGCTGTGGTGATTCATCACCTGTGAGTACAAGATTATGGATTCCGAAGACCGAGAAAATAATGTACAGTGCTCTTTTGAACGTTCTTCAAAAAAACCGTCAGCTTACGAAATTCATCGTTGGCTTCAAACTGAACTTAAGTTACCGTTCACAGACGTTCTCGGACTACAGTTAGATGTGTTCCTAAACGCAATATTTTTGAAGTTACAATCATCGGACATGTGTGATCAAGTGGTAGGCTTTAATGGTGGTTCGCGTACCTTTAAATACTTAGACGGCAACGTAGCTAAGGTTAACATCTCACATGCTGGGTTTGGTGTACGAACTGTACGCGTTTTCAATCTCCCCTTTGAAACGCGTAATGAAACGATTAAGAGAAGTTTATCCCCGTATGGTGACGTTCTTTCTGTTGTTAAAGAGAAATGGTCTGCCGCATATCCCTATCAATGTGAAAACGGCATTCGGAGTGTGCGTATGGTGTTACGTAAACACATCCCGTCCTTTTTAGTTATGGGGGGTAATCGTGCCTTTATCACTTACAATGGGCAGCCCCAAACGTGTTCTTTTTGCCATGTTACGGGCCACATACGTAAAGAATGTCCGCGTCTGCAGCAGCCCGCGCAGCTGCCGATTGGTGACGACCCGGGTGCCGTATCGTACGCCGCCGTCGCGTTGGGCCCAGTCCCCCCCTCCGCGCGCCGCCCCCCGGTAGCCGGATCTACAGTTGATGCCGTTCCTATGGATGTCGCGTCTAGTGACCCCGATTTTGTGGCGGACGATCAGGCCTCCACATCTGCATCGACAGCTCCCGTACTACCTTTGTCCGATTCTGCAGATGTTGTACATGTTGTCCTCCCGAAGGAAGCACATGCCGCTTTGGCGACTGTTGCTCCTGTTGAGGTTGCACAAGTGTCTGGGGCCGCATGTGATGTGGACCCACAACGAGTTCTTGACCAACAACAGCCTGTGCCGGTAGAACGCGAGTCCGCCCCCGCCCCCGCGCCTGACGATATTCCGAAATCGCGACGCGAAGCGTCTCCGAGGCACCGCAGTACCAGTAGGTCAAGCATCGATGACTCCAAGACCCGTACCGGCCAAGATCGCAGCCCGTCCCCAGTGAAAGTGAGACGGAACAGACGGAGGGCTAAAAGTAAGTCGGCGTCGCAACCGGCCGCCCGTGAGGGAGTTGACACCGGACAGGACTCGAACCCCGGTCAAAGTCAGCAGCGAACCGCACCTGGTAGCCAGCCGGAACATGTGCCGGCGACCGCGGGTACCTCGCGGGATGAAGTGGTCCGTCGGCTTGCGGCATTTCTAGAGAAATCCGCGACCGACACACCAATGGAGATTACCGATCCTCACGAAACGGCTATTGCGCAATCATCTACGAAGCGGAAGCTTGAGGATTCTCCGGGGCGAGGTAGTCGCACTAAGGTGACGGAATCGTGTTCGGGAACAGACCCGGACATGGAAATGTCCCCGGCTGCACCCCACGCAACGGAGGCTGCGGGTGGGCGTCCAGGGTCTACGTGCGGCCCCCCCACTGCTTGGGCCGACGATCCACCTGATCTGGAATAAAGACTGGTATGGCGGCGCGGATACCAACTTTCGTACCTGTCAATAGCATGCTTTTAAATTGTGTCCCAGGACATGTATTTTTAACGGCATCCTTTTATGTCTTAAAATGTTTGGTTTACACCGTGTGATTGTTGTCACAATACGTTCCCTCCCTGGACAGTTTTAAATTTACCATGTTTTCTTATGACTGTCCACGGTTTTTGCATTGGAATATTTTATTTTCTGGCTATGTGCTTGGTCATTTATGCAACATAATCCTTGTGTGTTGCTATTATTATTTGCTGTTCTCTGTTCTTTGTCACATGAGAGAAAAGATAGTAGTTTTTTAAATGTTTTTAGTGTGTTTGGCTTTTTTGTGGTCATTTATGCAGCATCACCTTTGTGTGTTGTTACTACTTCTCTGTTGTTCTCCGCTATCCTTTTTTTTACATGACAGAGAAGATAGTAGATTTTAAATGTTTAACTGTTTGTGGTGTGACTGGCTTTCTGGGGGCCTTAAGCAACATAACTTTTGTGTGTTGCTACTATTATTTGCTGTTCTCTGTTACTTGTCATATGAGAGAGCAGATAGTAGCTTTAAAATGTTCCTTTTTTTTTAGTGTGTTTAGTTTTCTGTGGGCATTTATGCAGCCTGACCTTGGTGTGTTGCCATTATTATTTGCTGTTCTTGGCTATTTGTTACATAAGAGAGAAGATAGTAGATTTTAAATGTTCTAAATGTTTTTAGTGAGTCTGGCTTCCTGTGGGCATTTATGCAACATTACCTTGTGAGTTGCCATTATTATTTGCTGTTTTCTGCTCCTTGTTGCATGAGAGAGAAGATAGCAGATTTCAATGCTTTTAGTGTGTTTGGCTTACTGTGGGCTTTTATGCAACATAATCTTTGTGTGTTGCTACTATTATTTGCTTTTATCTGCTCCTTGTTACATAAGAAAGAAGTTTGTTGGTTATTTTTAAATTTTTTAGTGTGTTTAGTTTTTCTGTGGCCATTTATGCAACACATTCTCTGTGTGTTGGCATTATTATTTGATGTTATCTGCTATTTTTCAAGTGAGAGAAAAGTTAGTAGATTTTAATTGTTTTAAATGTTTTTAGGCTTTCATAGGGCATTTATGCAACATACCATTTGTGTGTTGCTCTTATCATTTGCTGTTCTCTGTTCCTTTTTACATGAGAGTGAAGCTGGTAGATTTTAAAAGGTTTGGTGTGTTTGGATTGCTGTGGGCAATATGCAACATAAACCTTGTGTGTTGCTATTGTTGTTTGCTGTTTGTCTGCTACTCATTATGTGAGAGAGAAGATAGCAGATTTTACATGTTTTTTTTAGTGTGTCTGGCCTTTTGTGGGTTTTTATGCAACATAACCTTTGTGTGTTGCTGCTAATTTTTGTTGTTATCTGCTACTTGTCACATGGGAGAACATATAGTAGTTTTTAAATATTTAAATGTTTTTAGTGTGTATGGTTTTCTGAGGGCTTTAAGCAACATAATCTTTGTGTGTTGCTGCTATTATTAGCTGTCCTTTGCTACTTTTCATATGAGAGTGAAGACAGTAATTTTAAATGTTTCATTGTTTTTAGTGCTGTTTGGTTTTTTGAGGGCCTTTAAGCAACATAACCATTGTGTGTTGCTATCATTATCTGTTATCCCCTGCTACTTGTCACATGAGAGGGAAGATAGTTGATTCTGAAATGTTTTTTTTTTTAGTGTGTTTATTTTTCTGTGGGCATTTATGCAGCCTGACCTTGGGGTGTTGCCATTATTATTTGCTGTTCTTTGCTATTTGTTACATAAGAGAGAAGATAGTAGATGTTAAATGTTCCAAATGTTTGTAATGAGTTTGGCTTCCTGTTGGCATTTCTGCAACATTACCCTTGTGGGTTGCTATTATTATTATTTGCTGTTTTCTGCTACTCGTTGCATGAGAGAGAAGATAGCAGATTTTAAATGTTTTTACTGTGTCTGGCTTACTGTGGGCTTTTATGCAACATAATCTTTGTGTGTTGCTACTATTTTTTGTTTGTTGTCTGCTATTTGTCACATGGGAGAGGAGATAGTCAGCGTCCCTTTTTATGACTGTTCACCTTTACGTCCAGCTGCATGAGTGAGCATATTATTGTTGGGAATATTACAGCTTATCTTTTCTAATACTCTCTCATCTGTTCTGTGCATATATGTGCTTTATTTATGGTGTGTTTTTTTATTAACTTTTAATTTTTTTAGCAGTGTTTTTATTTAATATCTTTCTGTTCCTTTTAATGATGGGCAGTTGTGGGCACATGCTGTGTTTTGTTTTATCATGAGTGGAGCTTGGCCATGGAATATTTTAACGGTCAATGTTAACAAAATGCGGAACCCCACTAAGGCATTTGCTCTGCATAACTACTTGCTTACAAATAGGTGTCATGTCGTATTTTTGCAGGAAGTGACACGTGAAGCACTTCTTTGTCTTAGTGGGTTTACTATCATTGACAATATAGCTCCAGGCCACGAAACTGGTACTGCCATTTTAGTTTCGCCCGATATTAAAGTGGACAGTATCGAATGTCTGCCTAGTGGAAATGCCATTTCTTGTGTTATTAATAACATTCTTTTTATCAATGTGTATGGTCCCTCTGGCGATAAACCAGCCAGTCGTCGTTTTTATGCCGAAGATGTATGTCATTTGTTGCGTCGAAATATTGATGATGTTGTGATTGGTGGGGATTTTAATGCTGTTCTTGATGCTATCGATCAGGTACCGCGTCCTAACAAGAGTGCCGAACTTCAAACGTTAGTCAGTACTTTCCGTTTGAAGGATACATGGCGGGTACAAAATCCTGGCACGACTGAATATACTTACTTTTATCCCACCGGTCACAGTCGACTGGACAGGATTTATGTTTCGTCGGCATTCACGGCAGGGATCGTGAAGACAGTAGTACAACCGGTTGCATTTTCCGACCACAGTAGCTATTTGTGTCAGATTAGGTTGCCTTACGTCCCCCGATCACGGCGTCCGAACGTGTGGAAACTCAATTGCAGTCTCCTGAACGATGGCCGTTTGGTTCGGCAGTTCACCTCTCTATGGCAGCGTTTGTTGAGCGAGAAAGACGCTTCCGTTAGCACGGTGGAGTGGTGGGTTCTGACAGCTAAGCCCGCCATCAGGTCCTTCCTGATGGAGTACAGTCGGGACGCGGCCCACTGGCGCAGGACGACGGGTCAGTTTTACGCGCAGTGCCTGCAGGACCTTGCGCGCCGGGTCACGGCGCAGCCTGACCTGCTGCCGGAGTTAAAGCAGTTCAAGGCGCGCCTTTTGAACAACCTGCGACTCGAGAGGGCGGGCCCGGTGGTGCGTAGCCAACCCATCGGTGCTGTTCGGGACGAACCCCTGTCCGTGTATCACCTTAACAGGGAGCGGAAGCGGCGCGAACGTCTTCACATCACGACGTGGAGAACACGGGAGGGGGTGCGGACGTCGGATATTGTGGCCATTAAGCGTGACGTTCACACACACTTTACGTACATGTTTCAGGAGACAGGTGTTGACGCGCGTCTGATGAGGCTATTATTACGTAAACTTCCACATGTTTTAACTAGGAGAGACAGAACGAATCTTAACGATGATTTTACTCTTGAGGAAATCGACGACGCCATTAAGAGGAGTCCCAAAGGGAAATCCCCTGGCCTTGATGGTTTGCCAGCGGAATTTTATATGAAGTTTTCTTACCTTTTAAGCGATACACTTAAGACAATTGCTGTGGAATTGCAACGCGGTGTCAATGTCCCAGAAGCTTTTACTGAAGGTGGTGTTGTGTTAATTCCGAAGTCAAATGCTATTTTAAATATTGAAAATGTTCGCCCAATCACACTTTTAAATAATGATTACAAGATTGTTGCCAGGTGCGTAGCCAGTAAGATGCAGGCTGTGTTGTCAAAGGTAATCAGTGAAAACCAGACTTGTGCAGTACCTGGTCGGAATATTTTTGATGCGGTACTGGCTTATAGGGATTGTGTAGGTTTTATTAAAAGTGAAAGACAGCGGTCTGCGGCGATCATTTTAATTGATTTTAAAAATGCTTTTGATAGGATTAGTCACCTTTATTTGCGTAGAGTGATGTCCGCTATGGGCTTTGGATTAAAATTTACTACCATGGTGCAAAATCTTCTTCAGACAGGCACGTCCAGAGTATTTATTAATGGGTCCCTCACCGACAGGATTCCCATCCGCCGCTCTGTACGCCAGGGCTGCCCACTTTCCATGGCGCTCTACGCTGTTGCCCTTGATCCTCTTCTTCGATATATCACCGAAGAATGTCAGGGCATTAATGTTGGTACCCGCCAGCTTACTTGTCGAGCCTATGCGGATGATCTAGGAGTATTTATAGAGCATGAGGCTGATGTGGATCGTTTGCATGTGACGTTGAAACATTTTGAGCGTGCTACGGGTGCCGTCGTTAGTTCCACCAAGACGGTCCTCCTACCCCTCACACCACGCTATCAACATATACGGCGTGAGTGGTATACTATTGTCCAGCAACAAAAAGTGTTAGGACTAACTATGACCAGTTCCCCTAAGCGGATGCGGACCATGAATTGGAGGGATGTGCTAAATAAGGTCCGTGCCGTCGCGAGGATTCAATCCGTTCGCAATCTGGGCCTCGGAGACAGAGTGTCCATTGTTAATACGCATATTCTGGCCAGGGCGTGGTACTTGGCTCAGATCATCCCGGTGCCCAAGAAGATAGAGCGTGCTATTCAAAATGCCGTCTCGTGGATGATCTGGAGAGGGGAGATTTTCCGTGTCTCGCAACCCACCTGCACCCTCAGGCCGACTGAGGGAGGCATCGGTCTCGTCGACTTCGGCGCCAAATGCGCAGCACTCTTCATCAAAAGGACGCGCGCGGTTGCCGAAAGGTTCCCCGATGGACCGACTGCAGTGCTGTTTAGGAGATACAGGCCGCCTTCATTGACTGCACCCGTTGATCTAAGGAGTATCCCGCTGACTTTGCCCTACGTCCGATACTACTTTCTCCATCGGAGCTACGTCTCGCCGACGGTGCTGAGAGGCAATGTCGTCGCCAAGATAGTCGACGATCTCCGTGGATGTCCAAGCAGAAACAAGTGGGAACTGCGCCTGCCACATGTCGATTGGAAGACCATCTGGAGGACCATCGCCAGCCCGATACTACCTGGGCTGGTCCGATCGACATGGTATAAAGTGGTGAACAAGACGATCGCCACCAACGCTCGCCTCCACGCCATCCGTTTCATCCGGACCAGTGCGTGTGACGTTTGTGGAGCGACGGACACCGTCGACCACCGCTTCGAGTGCCACCAGTTCGCCGCCGTGTGGGATGCCGCTAGGGACATGGTCAGGCTAATCAACCGCCTGTCGCTCAGCTGCGTGACGGTCGAGGACGCGACGTTGCCTCAGCGGAAGCCGTATCCCAGGACCAAGCGGAACGCAACAACCTGGATCCTAGGTCATTCGGTGTACTGCATCTTCGCCCTCAAAACTACCCGGATTTTGGATTATCTAACCTATTTGTGGACTGAATTTATTCAAGAAAAGGACAAGCCTACCTATGTTAAGACGTTTGCCAACTTTTTGGAGGTTTCACTTGACTATGCCTTTCAAAAATATGTATGATTTAACCGACTAGGGATATAGTATTCCTTAAGTGCAAGTAATTTTTCTACTTCGCATTTGAAGTTCTACGAGTGTTACTGTACATTCTGATTGACTGCAACGTACACGTAGTATATTTTGTTTCTAGTGGAACAAAATTCTACACAGGGAAATCAGTTTTGTTCTCTCATTTACAATTCTTCTTATTTTCTTTTTGCTGGATGAAGATTTCATCTCCTAATTATTATTCCCTCCGACAGAAGAAGGAGTGTATTTATTTCCTTACTTTTTTTTTATATTTAACTGAGTTTGTATTGTTTGATACAGCTTTTAGGCCGGTAGCGTTTGGTATGGTCTAGGGCTGTTTTATTTTAGTTCTTTCTTTCGTTTGAGGTCGGACTGCAGACATGTCAGGCCGTGGATGTGTACATTTGTTTTATTTATGGACCTTAGTGTCTATATATGGAACTTGTTATTAATTTTCTTTATTCTTACTTGCTACGAAGATCGAAGACTTCGCTAGCTCCGTATTTTTGTGAAATGTTAAAAGGAGAAAATTTGAGTGGCAGCTCATTTTATGCAGAAGATGGGATGTTGTCTTAAGTTAATTTCTTTCCTTCTTCCTTACTATGAAGACTGAAGACTTCGATATTTCTGAATTCCATGGAAGGACGGAAGAAGACGATTTAAGTGGCATTTATTTTTTTTTTTCTGAAGATGGTATGTTCGTTTCCTTGCCACATTACTTACTTTTTTTTTGGTACACACCGTTGATGAAGAGGAATTTCATCTCTCTACGGACGCCCGACACTGACAGCAAAAAAAAAAAAAAAAAAAAAAAAAAAAAAAAAAAAAAAAAAAAAAAAAAAAAAAAAAAAAAGCTGCCATAATTTTGTGGCACACCACGAAACTGGATCTTCAGGCTTTCTCTTCCACGATCGCAGCTAAAGCTGTCGGATGGTGTTTTCGTAGGGCAGGAATGATGTTTCTCTTGCTGCCAAGGGAGTACTCTCTGACGAGAGAGCGGAGGAAATGTGCCGTGCGACGATTGCATAGGCGTTTTGTTTCCTCTTGTAACTGCTTGCTGCAGAGCAAAAGCAACAGTATTGCGGTCGTCGTTCCAGTGGTAACGTGGCCGAGCGGTCTAAGGCGCTGGTTTTAGGCACCAGTCTCTTCGGAGGCGTGGGTTCGAATCCCACCGTTGCCAATTGTTTGCTCTAATTTATTTATTTATTTTAATTCTTTTTTTTTCCGAGAATGTAACGACTGCTTTTGTGGAAAGGATGCATCTCATCCGACGGCCGTGTCGTGTAGGTCTAAGGCGCTGGTTTCAGGCACCATTATCTTCGGAGGCGTGGGTTCGAATCCCATTGCTGCCAAGGCATATAGTGTTTTCTCTCTCGAAGATGGGTGCATTCAGTAAGTGAGTATGAGACAACGAGTTAGTACATTTTCTCTATATTGTGGAATGTGCCACAGAAAGGCTTGCAACAACAGGAATCTATCGAATTGGCGATGGAGAGGAAAACAGTAGCGATTTGAAGCGAATGCTGAGAAAATTTGCAGCCATTGGACGTAGAACGGAAATAGGTGCGGCGTTAGCGAGGGCTGTCTTGCACCAGTTGTGAGACGTTATTTCGAGCATGAAGGCAGGTGCAGTTTTGTCTCATGGTTGCTATAGGACGTCACCACGTAATAAATGTGGCGCATGGTGTTCTGAAATCAGCATTTTTGACTGTGGTGTGGTCATTATTATGCCTCGTGAAGGGAGTGTGCTTCGTAGTCCGGTGTGGTCTAGTGGCTAGGATATCTGGCTCTCACCCAGGAGGCCCGGGTTCGATTCCCGGCACCGGAATTTCACTTTTTAATGCACCTGTTATGCTACTTGCCTCGACGTTGCCCGGTTTGACGCTCCCCTGACGATTGTAGAAAGCTATCCAGAGTATAAACAACAGCAGTAACTGGCGGCGAAAGAGAGGCTTCTTCCCCAGACTCACAGTCATCAGGCTGTGGCGTGATGCTTTGCTGTGTATTGGAGCTAAGAGAGGAAGCTCTTTCGGGGTGTACCCACGGCCGTGATCGTCTAGTGGTTAGGACATTGCGTTGTGGCCGCAATAACCCAGGTTCGAATCCTGGTCACGGCAATTTTGCACTAGTTTGTTTTTATTTTTTCCCCATCTCAGATCCTCCAAATTTTGTGACTCCCTCTACTATTCAGTGAGGAACTTTGCATATCGTAGTCTCTAATACATATGTTTTTTCAGAGTACACGAATCTTCCACCAAGCAGGGACATTGTGCATTTCTGTGTGTGCGTATACTACGATCTTCTCGCAGTCTGTTTGCCCATTTGATTTATACACCTTTGCCTTCCGACCGAGCGGCAGCGAGCGGCAGTCGAGCAAAGTCAGCAAAGTCAAGAGAAAGACCCCCCCCCCCCCCCCACGCACCCCCGAGCCGCCATCCCTCGCCTGGAATGTCACTTCATAGTCCTCACAGAGAAGAACGTAAGAAAAGAACAAATAAAAGTGCTTAGTACGTAGCTTTGTTGTGGCCTCAATATCTTAGGTTCGAATCCTGGTCACGGCAATCAATTTCTGCAGTAGCTCTTTGCCTTGCTGTTGCTGCCCCCAACTAACCGTGAACAAATGTTGAGTGATAATGACAGCTCTGTCTTTGTTTTTCACGTGTTCTCAGAGGTCAAATTGCGTACAACTGTTGGCCCAGGACAAGGTAGAAAATTGGGATGATGCGTGAGAAGTTTAGTTGAAAGGGGCACTTGTTTACGATGTGATGGATAAGCAGGCAGTCACAGTAGAATAGTATGCCCTGTTTGGATAAGAGATAAGAAGGCACAGTGCTTACACCCAGCGCAGGTAGCGTGGCCGAGCGGTCTAAGGCGCTGGTTTAAGGCACCAGTCTCTTCGGAGGCGTGGGTTCGAATCCCACCGCTGCCATAATTTTGTGGCACACCACGAAACTGGATCTTCAGGCTTTCTCTTCCACGATCGCAGCTAAAGCTGTCGGATGGTGTTTTCGTAGGGCAGGAATGATGTTTCTCTTGCTGCCAAGGGAGTACTCTCTGACGAGAGAGCGGAGGAAATGTGCCGTGCGACGATTGCATAGGCGTTTTGTTTCCTCTTGTAACTGCTTGCTGCAGAGCAAAAGCAACAGTATTGCGGTCGTCGTTCCAGTGGTAACGTGGCCGAGCGGTCTAAGGCGCTGGTTTTAGGCACCAGTCTCTTCGGAGGCGTGGGTTCGAATCCCACCGTTGCCAATTGTTTGCTCTAATTTATTTATTTATTTTAATTCTTTTTTTTTCCGAGAATGTAACGACTGCTTTTGTGGAAAGGATGCATCTCATCCGACGGCCGTGTCGTGTAGGTCTAAGGCGCTGGTTTCAGGCACCATTATCTTCGGAGGCGTGGGTTCGAATCCCATTGCTGCCAAGGCATATAGTGTTTTCTCTCTCGAAGATGGGTGCATTCAGTAAGTGAGTATGAGACAACGAGTTAGTACATTTTCTCTATATTGTGGAATGTGCCACAGAAAGGCTTGCAACAACAGGAATCTATCGAATTGGCGATGGAGAGGAAAACAGTAGCGATTTGAAGCGAATGCTGAGAAAATTTGCAGCCATTGGACGTAGAACGGAAATAGGTGCGGCGTTAGCGAGGGCTGTCTTGCACCAGTTGTGAGACGTTATTTCGAGCATGAAGGCAGGTGCAGTTTTGTCTCATGGTTGCTATAGGACGTCACCACGTAATAAATGTGGCGCATGGTGTTCTGAAATCAGCATTTTTGACTGTGGTGTGGTCATTATTATGCCTCGTGAAGGGAGTGTGCTTCGTAGTCCGGTGTGGTCTAGTGGCTAGGATATCTGGCTCTCACCCAGGAGGCCCGGGTTCGATTCCCGGCACCGGAATTTCACTTTTTAATGCACCTGTTATGCTACTTGCCTCGACGTTGCCCGGTTTGACGCTCCCCTGACGATTGTAGAAAGCTATCCAGAGTATAAACAACAGCAGTAACTGGCGGCGAAAGAGAGGCTTCTTCCCCAGACTCACAGTCATCAGGCTGTGGCGTGATGCTTTGCTGTGTATTGGAGCTAAGAGAGGAAGCTCTTTCGGGGTGTACCCACGGCCGTGATCGTCTAGTGGTTAGGACATTGCGTTGTGGCCGCAATAACCCAGGTTCGAATCCTGGTCACGGCAATTTTGCACTAGTTTGTTTTTATTTTTTCCCCATCTCAGATCCTCCAAATTTTGTGACTCCCTCTACTATTCAGTGAGGAACTTTGCATATCGTAGTCTCTAATACATATGTTTTTTCAGAGTACACGAATCTTCCACCAAGCAGGGACATTGTGCATTTCTGTGTGTGCGTATACTACGATCTTCTCGCAGTCTGTTTGCCCATTTGATTTATACACCTTTGCCTTCCGACCGAGCGGCAGCGAGCGGCAGTCGAGCAAAGTCAGCAAAGTCAAGAGAAAGACCCCCCCCCCCCCACGCACCCCCGAGCCGCCATCCCTCGCCTGGAATGTCACTTCATAGTCCTCACAGAGAAGAACGTAAGAAAAGAACAAATAAAAGTGCTTAGTACGTAGCTTTGTTGTGGCCTCAATATCTTAGGTTCGAATCCTGGTCACGGCAATCAATTTCTGCAGTAGCTCTTTGCCTTGCTGTTGCTGCCCCCAACTAACCGTGAACAAATGTTGAGTGATAATGACAGCTCTGTCTTTGTTTTTCACGTGTTCTCAGAGGTCAAATTGCGTACAACTGTTGGCCCAGGACAAGGTAGAAAATTGGGATGATGCGTGAGAAGTTTAGTTGAAAGGGGCACTTGTTTACGATGTGATGGATAAGCAGGCAGTCACAGTAGAATAGTATGCCCTGTTTGGATAAGAGATAAGAAGGCACAGTGCTTACACCCAGCGCAGGTAGCGTGGCCGAGCGGTCTAAGGCGCTGGTTTAAGGCACCAGTCTCTTCGGAGGCGTGGGTTCGAATCCCACCGCTGCCATAATTTTGTGGCACACCACGAAACTGGATCTTCAGGCTTTCTCTTCCACGATCGCAGCTAAAGCTGTCGGATGGTGTTTTCGTAGGGCAGGAATGATGTTTCTCTTGCTGCCAAGGGAGTACTCTCTGACGAGAGAGCGGAGGAAATGTGCCGTGCGACGATTGCATAGGCGTTTTGTTTCCTCTTGTAACTGCTTGCTGCAGAGCAAAAGCAACAGTATTGCGGTCGTCGTTCCAGTGGTAACGTGGCCGAGCGGTCTAAGGCGCTGGTTTTAGGCACCAGTCTCTTCGGAGGCGTGGGTTCGAATCCCACCGTTGCCAATTGTTTGCTCTAATTTATTTATTTATTTTAATTCTTTTTTTTTCCGAGAATGTAACGACTGCTTTTGTGGAAAGGATGCATCTCATCCGACGGCCGTGTCGTGTAGGTCTAAGGCGCTGGTTTCAGGCACCATTATCTTCGGAGGCGTGGGTTCGAATCCCATTGCTGCCAAGGCATATAGTGTTTTCTCTCTCGAAGATGGGTGCATTCAGTAAGTGAGTATGAGACAACGAGTTAGTACATTTTCTCTATATTGTGGAATGTGCCACAGAAAGGCTTGCAACAACAGGAATCTATCGAATTGGCGATGGAGAGGAAAACAGTAGCGATTTGAAGCGAATGCTGAGAAAATTTGCAGCCATTGGACGTAGAACGGAAATAGGTGCGGCGTTAGCGAGGGCTGTCTTGCACCAGTTGTGAGACGTTATTTCGAGCATGAAGGCAGGTGCAGTTTTGTCTCATGGTTGCTATAGGACGTCACCACGTAATAAATGTGGCGCATGGTGTTCTGAAATCAGCATTTTTGACTGTGGTGTGGTCATTATTATGCCTCGTGAAGGGAGTGTGCTTCGTAGTCCGGTGTGGTCTAGTGGCTAGGATATCTGGCTCTCACCCAGGAGGCCCGGGTTCGATTCCCGGCACCGGAATTTCACTTTTTAATGCACCTGTTATGCTACTTGCCTCGACGTTGCCCGGTTTGACGCTCCCCTGACGATTGTAGAAAGCTATCCAGAGTATAAACAACAGCAGTAACTGGCGGCGAAAGAGAGGCTTCTTCCCCAGACTCACAGTCATCAGGCTGTGGCGTGATGCTTTGCTGTGTATTGGAGCTAAGAGAGGAAGCTCTTTCGGGGTGTACCCACGGCCGTGATCGTCTAGTGGTTAGGACATTGCGTTGTGGCCGCAATAACCCAGGTTCGAATCCTGGTCACGGCAATTTTGCACTAGTTTGTTTTTATTTTTTCCCCATCTCAGATCCTCCAAATTTTGTGACTCCCTCTACTATTCAGTGAGGAACTTTGCATATCGTAGTCTCTAATACATATGTTTTTTCAGAGTACACGAATCTTCCACCAAGCAGGGACATTGTGCATTTCTGTGTGTGCGTATACTACGATCTTCTCGCAGTCTGTTTGCCCATTTGATTTATACACCTTTGCCTTCCGACCGAGCGGCAGCGAGCGGCAGTCGAGCAAAGTCAGCAAAGTCAAGAGAAAGACCCCCCCCCCCCCACGCACCCCCGAGCCGCCATCCCTCGCCTGGAATGTCACTTCATAGTCCTCACAGAGAAGAACGTAAGAAAAGAACAAATAAAAGTGCTTAGTACGTAGCTTTGTTGTGGCCTCAATATCTTAGGTTCGAATCCTGGTCACGGCAATCAATTTCTGCAGTAGCTCTTTGCCTTGCTGTTGCTGCCCCCAACTAACCGTGAACAAATGTTGAGTGATAATGACAGCTCTGTCTTTGTTTTTCACGTGTTCTCAGAGGTCAAATTGCGTACAACTGTTGGCCCAGGACAAGGTAGAAAATTGGGATGATGCGTGAGAAGTTTAGTTGAAAGGGGCACTTGTTTACGATGTGATGGATAAGCAGGCAGTCACAGTAGAATAGTATGCCCTGTTTGGATAAGAGATAAGAAGGCACAGTGCTTACACCCAGCGCAGGTAGCGTGGCCGAGCGGTCTAAGGCGCTGGTTTAAGGCACCAGTCTCTTCGGAGGCGTGGGTTCGAATCCCACCGCTGCCATAATTTTGTGGCACACCACGAAACTGGATCTTCAGGCTTTCTCTTCCACGATCGCAGCTAAAGCTGTCGGATGGTGTTTTCGTAGGGCAGGAATGATGTTTCTCTTGCTGCCAAGGGAGTACTCTCTGACGAGAGAGCGGAGGAAATGTGCCGTGCGACGATTGCATAGGCGTTTTGTTTCCTCTTGTAACTGCTTGCTGCAGAGCAAAAGCAACAGTATTGCGGTCGTCGTTCCAGTGGTAACGTGGCCGAGCGGTCTAAGGCGCTGGTTTTAGGCACCAGTCTCTTCGGAGGCGTGGGTTCGAATCCCACCGTTGCCAATTGTTTGCTCTAATTTATTTATTTATTTTAATTCTTTTTTTTTCCGAGAATGTAACGACTGCTTTTGTGGAAAGGATGCATCTCATCCGACGGCCGTGTCGTGTAGGTCTAAGGCGCTGGTTTCAGGCACCATTATCTTCGGAGGCGTGGGTTCGAATCCCATTGCTGCCAAGGCATATAGTGTTTTCTCTCTCGAAGATGGGTGCATTCAGTAAGTGAGTATGAGACAACGAGTTAGTACATTTTCTCTATATTGTGGAATGTGCCACAGAAAGGCTTGCAACAACAGGAATCTATCGAATTGGCGATGGAGAGGAAAACAGTAGCGATTTGAAGCGAATGCTGAGAAAATTTGCAGCCATTGGACGTAGAACGGAAATAGGTGCGGCGTTAGCGAGGGCTGTCTTGCACCAGTTGTGAGACGTTATTTCGAGCATGAAGGCAGGTGCAGTTTTGTCTCATGGTTGCTATAGGACGTCACCACGTAATAAATGTGGCGCATGGTGTTCTGAAATCAGCATTTTTGACTGTGGTGTGGTCATTATTATGCCTCGTGAAGGGAGTGTGCTTCGTAGTCCGGTGTGGTCTAGTGGCTAGGATATCTGGCTCTCACCCAGGAGGCCCGGGTTCGATTCCCGGCACCGGAATTTCACTTTTTAATGCACCTGTTATGCTACTTGCCTCGACGTTGCCCGGTTTGACGCTCCCCTGACGATTGTAGAAAGCTATCCAGAGTATAAACAACAGCAGTAACTGGCGGCGAAAGAGAGGCTTCTTCCCCAGACTCACAGTCATCAGGCTGTGGCGTGATGCTTTGCTGTGTATTGGAGCTAAGAGAGGAAGCTCTTTCGGGGTGTACCCACGGCCGTGATCGTCTAGTGGTTAGGACATTGCGTTGTGGCCGCAATAACCCAGGTTCGAATCCTGGTCACGGCAATTTTGCACTAGTTTGTTTTTATTTTTTCCCCATCTCAGATCCTCCAAATTTTGTGACTCCCTCTACTATTCAGTGAGGAACTTTGCATATCGTAGTCTCTAATACATATGTTTTTTCAGAGTACACGAATCTTCCACCAAGCAGGGACATTGTGCATTTCTGTGTGTGCGTATACTACGATCTTCTCGCAGTCTGTTTGCCCATTTGATTTATACACCTTTGCCTTCCGACCGAGCGGCAGCGAGCGGCAGTCGAGCAAAGTCAGCAAAGTCAAGAGAAAGACCCCCCCCCCCCACGCACCCCCGAGCCGCCATCCCTCGCCTGGAATGTCACTTCATAGTCCTCACAGAGAAGAACGTAAGAAAAGAACAAATAAAAGTGCTTAGTACGTAGCTTTGTTGTGGCCTCAATATCTTAGGTTCGAATCCTGGTCACGGCAATCAATTTCTGCAGTAGCTCTTTGCCTTGCTGTTGCTGCCCCCAACTAACCGTGAACAAATGTTGAGTGATAATGACAGCTCTGTCTTTGTTTTTCACGTGTTCTCAGAGGTCAAATTGCGTACAACTGTTGGCCCAGGACAAGGTAGAAAATTGGGATGATGCGTGAGAAGTTTAGTTGAAAGGGGCACTTGTTTACGATGTGATGGATAAGCAGGCAGTCACAGTAGAATAGTATGCCCTGTTTGGATAAGAGATAAGAAGGCACAGTGCTTACACCCAGCGCAGGTAGCGTGGCCGAGCGGTCTAAGGCGCTGGTTTAAGGCACCAGTCTCTTCGGAGGCGTGGGTTCGAATCCCACCGCTGCCATAATTTTGTGGCACACCACGAAACTGGATCTTCAGGCTTTCTCTTCCACGATCGCAGCTAAAGCTGTCGGATGGTGTTTTCGTAGGGCAGGAATGATGTTTCTCTTGCTGCCAAGGGAGTACTCTCTGACGAGAGAGCGGAGGAAATGTGCCGTGCGACGATTGCATAGGCGTTTTGTTTCCTCTTGTAACTGCTTGCTGCAGAGCAAAAGCAACAGTATTGCGGTCGTCGTTCCAGTGGTAACGTGGCCGAGCGGTCTAAGGCGCTGGTTTTAGGCACCAGTCTCTTCGGAGGCGTGGGTTCGAATCCCACCGTTGCCAATTGTTTGCTCTAATTTATTTATTTATTTTAATTCTTTTTTTTTCCGAGAATGTAACGACTGCTTTTGTGGAAAGGATGCATCTCATCCGACGGCCGTGTCGTGTAGGTCTAAGGCGCTGGTTTCAGGCACCATTATCTTCGGAGGCGTGGGTTCGAATCCCATTGCTGCCAAGGCATATAGTGTTTTCTCTCTCGAAGATGGGTGCATTCAGTAAGTGAGTATGAGACAACGAGTTAGTACATTTTCTCTATATTGTGGAATGTGCCACAGAAAGGCTTGCAACAACAGGAATCTATCGAATTGGCGATGGAGAGGAAAACAGTAGCGATTTGAAGCGAATGCTGAGAAAATTTGCAGCCATTGGACGTAGAACGGAAATAGGTGCGGCGTTAGCGAGGGCTGTCTTGCACCAGTTGTGAGACGTTATTTCGAGCATGAAGGCAGGTGCAGTTTTGTCTCATGGTTGCTATAGGACGTCACCACGTAATAAATGTGGCGCATGGTGTTCTGAAATCAGCATTTTTGACTGTGGTGTGGTCATTATTATGCCTCGTGAAGGGAGTGTGCTTCGTAGTCCGGTGTGGTCTAGTGGCTAGGATATCTGGCTCTCACCCAGGAGGCCCGGGTTCGATTCCCGGCACCGGAATTTCACTTTTTAATGCACCTGTTATGCTACTTGCCTCGACGTTGCCCGGTTTGACGCTCCCCTGACGATTGTAGAAAGCTATCCAGAGTATAAACAACAGCAGTAACTGGCGGCGAAAGAGAGGCTTCTTCCCCAGACTCACAGTCATCAGGCTGTGGCGTGATGCTTTGCTGTGTATTGGAGCTAAGAGAGGAAGCTCTTTCGGGGTGTACCCACGGCCGTGATCGTCTAGTGGTTAGGACATTGCGTTGTGGCCGCAATAACCCAGGTTCGAATCCTGGTCACGGCAATTTTGCACTAGTTTGTTTTTATTTTTTCCCCATCTCAGATCCTCCAAATTTTGTGACTCCCTCTACTATTCAGTGAGGAACTTTGCATATCGTAGTCTCTAATACATATGTTTTTTCAGAGTACACGAATCTTCCACCAAGCAGGGACATTGTGCATTTCTGTGTGTGCGTATACTACGATCTTCTCGCAGTCTGTTTGCCCATTTGATTTATACACCTTTGCCTTCCGACCGAGCGGCAGCGAGCGGCAGTCGAGCAAAGTCAGCAAAGTCAAGAGAAAGACCCCCCCCCCCCCACGCACCCCCGAGCCGCCATCCCTCGCCTGGAATGTCACTTCATAGTCCTCACAGAGAAGAACGTAAGAAAAGAACAAATAAAAGTGCTTAGTACGTAGCTTTGTTGTGGCCTCAATATCTTAGGTTCGAATCCTGGTCACGGCAATCAATTTCTGCAGTAGCTCTTTGCCTTGCTGTTGCTGCCCCCAACTAACCGTGAACAAATGTTGAGTGATAATGACAGCTCTGTCTTTGTTTTTCACGTGTTCTCAGAGGTCAAATTGCGTACAACTGTTGGCCCAGGACAAGGTAGAAAATTGGGATGATGCGTGAGAAGTTTAGTTGAAAGGGGCACTTGTTTACGATGTGATGGATAAGCAGGCAGTCACAGTAGAATAGTATGCCCTGTTTGGATAAGAGATAAGAAGGCACAGTGCTTACACCCAGCGCAGGTAGCGTGGCCGAGCGGTCTAAGGCGCTGGTTTAAGGCACCAGTCTCTTCGGAGGCGTGGGTTCGAATCCCACCGCTGCCATAATTTTGTGGCACACCACGAAACTGGATCTTCAGGCTTTCTCTTCCACGATCGCAGCTAAAGCTGTCGGATGGTGTTTTCGTAGGGCAGGAATGATGTTTCTCTTGCTGCCAAGGGAGTACTCTCTGACGAGAGCGGAGGAAATGTGCCGTGCGACGATTGCATAGGCGTTTTGTTTCCTCTTGTAACTGCTTGCTGCAGAGCAAAAGCAACAGTATTGCGGTCGTCGTTCCAGTGGTAACGTGGCCGAGCGGTCTAAGGCGCTGGTTTTAGGCACCAGTCTCTTCGGAGGCGTGGGTTCGAATCCCACCGTTGCCAATTGTTTGCTCTAATTTATTTATTTATTTTAATTCTTTTTTTTTCCGAGAATGTAACGACTGCTTTTGTGGAAAGGATGCATCTCATCCGACGGCCGTGTCGTGTAGGTCTAAGGCGCTGGTTTCAGGCACCATTATCTTCGGAGGCGTGGGTTCGAATCCCATTGCTGCCAAGGCATATAGTGTTTTCTCTCTCGAAGATGGGTGCATTCAGTAAGTGAGTATGAGACAACGAGTTAGTACATTTTCTCTATATTGTGGAATGTGCCACAGAAAGGCTTGCAACAACAGGAATCTATCGAATTGGCGATGGAGAGGAAAACAGTAGCGATTTGAAGCGAATGCTGAGAAAATTTGCAGCCATTGGACGTAGAACGGAAATAGGTGCGGCGTTAGCGAGGGCTGTCTTGCACCAGTTGTGAGACGTTATTTCGAGCATGAAGGCAGGTGCAGTTTTGTCTCATGGTTGCTATAGGACGTCACCACGTAATAAATGTGGCGCATGGTGTTCTGAAATCAGCATTTTTGACTGTGGTGTGGTCATTATTATGCCTCGTGAAGGGAGTGTGCTTCGTAGTCCGGTGTGGTCTAGTGGCTAGGATATCTGGCTCTCACCCAGGAGGCCCGGGTTCGATTCCCGGCACCGGAATTTCACTTTTTAATGCACCTGTTATGCTACTTGCCTCGACGTTGCCCGGTTTGACGCTCCCCTGACGATTGTAGAAAGCTATCCAGAGTATAAACAACAGCAGTAACTGGCGGCGAAAGAGAGGCTTCTTCCCCAGACTCACAGTCATCAGGCTGTGGCGTGATGCTTTGCTGTGTATTGGAGCTAAGAGAGGAAGCTCTTTCGGGGTGTACCCACGGCCGTGATCGTCTAGTGGTTAGGACATTGCGTTGTGGCCGCAATAACCCAGGTTCGAATCCTGGTCACGGCAATTTTGCACTAGTTTGTTTTTATTTTTTCCCCATCTCAGATCCTCCAAATTTTGTGACTCCCTCTACTATTCAGTGAGGAACTTTGCATATCGTAGTCTCTAATACATATGTTTTTTCAGAGTACACGAATCTTCCACCAAGCAGGGACATTGTGCATTTCTGTGTGTGCGTATACTACGATCTTCTCGCAGTCTGTTTGCCCATTTGATTTATACACCTTTGCCTTCCGACCGAGCGGCAGCGAGCGGCAGTCGAGCAAAGTCAGCAAAGTCAAGAGAAAGACCCCCCCCCCCCCACGCACCCCCGAGCCGCCATCCCTCGCCTGGAATGTCACTTCATAGTCCTCACAGAGAAGAACGTAAGAAAAGAACAAATAAAAGTGCTTAGTACGTAGCTTTGTTGTGGCCTCAATATCTTAGGTTCGAATCCTGGTCACGGCAATCAATTTCTGCAGTAGCTCTTTGCCTTGCTGTTGCTGCCCCCAACTAACCGTGAACAAATGTTGAGTGATAATGACAGCTCTGTCTTTGTTTTTCACGTGTTCTCAGAGGTCAAATTGCGTACAACTGTTGGCCCAGGACAAGGTAGAAAATTGGGATGATGCGTGAGAAGTTTAGTTGAAAGGGGCACTTGTTTACGATGTGATGGATAAGCAGGCAGTCACAGTAGAATAGTATGCCCTGTTTGGATAAGAGATAAGAAGGCACAGTGCTTACACCCAGCGCAGGTAGCGTGGCCGAGCGGTCTAAGGCGCTGGTTTAAGGCACCAGTCTCTTCGGAGGCGTGGGTTCGAATCCCACCGCTGCCATAATTTTGTGGCACACCACGAAACTGGATCTTCAGGCTTTCTCTTCCA
>JAOYRU010000441.1:7500-57945 GCA_026315105.1 Locusta migratoria | reverse complement strand
ACATAACATTCTTTCGCTGTTGATCCATCACAGGTCAAACTTCTAACCCTTTCGGATACTTTTCACGAGCGTCAGGCGAGTAACACCAAGACAATTTGCGTAAGAGAAACACCAAAACAAACATTCCGGTGCCGGGAATCGAACCCGGGCCTCCTGGGTGAGAGCCAGGTATCCTAGCCACTAGACCACACCGGACTAAGAATTTTGAGCCAACTACTATGCTTTATGCGCAACCACACGCTTCCTCGCTAATAATTCACATTCGAAGAAACGTGTGTCCATGACATATTTCGTAATGACGATCGCCAGCAATAACGAAAATATGTATATATAAAAATAAAAGAAAAAAAAAAAACTAAGCACACGGTAGCTCTGAGATTCGAACCCACGCCTCCGAAGAGACTGGTACCTGAAATCAGCGCCTTTTTAAACGCTCAGCCACGCTACCCGCCCTGCAAAAAACGCTCGTGTGTTGTCTCTTTGCAGACGACACCACACCCGTCTTGGCTTAAAGAAAAAAACGTGCGTGCGTGCGGCGGCGGCGGCGGCGGCGACGACGACGTTAAAAATCATAGATATACTGGTTGCGTATAAAATCCCGATTTTTTGGTCCCTATTTCTTTCGAATTGTTTGCCATTCGACTGCGATTATTGATACACATTCCGTAATTAGTAAGGGTGGTGTTTTTAACAAAAATTGTCATTGTCACTGTCAATTTCGGCAGATTTTTCCACTTTACCACATGCATAGGGACACTTGGCTACTAGTCTGACATTACGACACATCTGTACTGCTTCTAAAATCACGAAATGTAAGAATACGGCAATTCGCGAGTACCTGAGTGCTAATATATGTCCAAATTGCTTTCATAACGTTCACCGCGTAATAATTCTTGTACAATCAGCTGTTTGAAAAATGCATGTGGCTGCTTTTCTTTTATTTACATTTTTTTTAGTCACCTAACGCCTAAACTGTGGTCGATTTCGTAAGAAATGCACGTGACTCTCACATGTAAACACTCGTGTACCTTCTACTACACCTGAAGTACAAAAACGTTTGTGGCAGCTATTTTAAAAAATTTTACTGTTCTTTTTCTATAATTTCTATTTTTTTTTTTTTTTTTTTTTTTTTTACCTGTCATGACATTCACGCGTAATAATCCTTGTGCAATAAACTGTGTACAAAAACGCATGTGGCAGCGGTGGGATTCGAACCCACGCCTCCGAAGAGACTGGTGCCTTAAACCAGCGCCTTAGACCGCTCGGCCACGCTACCAGCGGAAATACGAGCGCACTTTTCTTATATTGCTCCTGTTTTTTTCTTTTCTTTTTTCTTTTTTTATTCATTTATTTAATGGCGTAACGTCACATAACATTCTTTCGCTGTTGATCCATCACAGGTCAAACTTCTAACCCTTTCGGATACTTTTCACGAGCGTCAGGCGAGTAACACCGAGACAATTTGCGTAAGAGAAACACCAAAACAAACATTCCGGTGCCGGGAATCGAACCCGGGCCTCCTGGGTGAGAGCCAGGTATCCTAGCCACTAGACCACACCGGACTAAGAATTTTGAGCCAACTACTATGCTTTATGCGCAACCACACGCTTCCTCGCTAATAATTCACATTCGAAGAAACGTGTGTCCATGACATATTTCGTAATGACGATCGCCAGCAATAACGAAAATATGTATATATAAAAATAAAAGAAAAAAAAAAAACTAAGCACACGGTAGCTCTGAGATTCGAACCCACGCCTCCGAAGAGACTGGTACCTGAAATCAGCGCCTTTTTAAACGCTCAGCCACGCTACCCGCCCTGCAAAAAACGCTCGTGTGTTGTCTCTTTGCAGACGACACCACACCGTCTTGGCTTAAAGAAAAAAACGTGCGTGCGTGCGGCGGCGGCGGCGGCGACGACGACGTTAAAAATCATAGATATACTGGTTGCGTATAAAATCCCGATTTTTTGGTCCCTATTTCTTTCGAATTGTTTGCCATTCGACTGCGATTATTGATACACATTCCGTAATTAGTAAGGGTGGTGTTTTTAACAAAAATTGTCATTGTCACTGTCAATTTCGGCAGATTTTTCCACTTTACCACATGCATAGGGACACTTGGCTACTAGTCTGACATTACGACACATCTGTACTGCTTCTAAAATCACGAAATGTAAGAATACGGCAATTCGCGAGTACCTGAGTGCTAATATATGTCCAAATTGCTTTCATAACGTTCACGCGTAATAATTCTTGTACAATCAGCTGTTTGAAAAATGCATGTGGCTGCTTTTCTTTTATTTACATTTTTTTTAGTCACCTAACGCCTAAACTGTGGTCGATTTCGTAAGAAATGCACGTGACTCTCACATGTAAACACTCGTGTACCTTCTACTACACCTGAAGTACAAAAACGTTTGTGGCAGCTATTTAAAAAATTTTACTGTTCTTTTTCTATAATTTCTATTTTTTTTTTTTTTTTTTTTTTTTTTTTTTACCTGTCATGACATTCACGCGTAATAATCCTTGTGCAATAAACTGTGTACAAAAACGCATGTGGCAGCGGTGGGATTCGAACCCACGCCTCCGAAGAGACTGGTGCCTTAAACCAGCGCCTTAGACCGCTCGGCCACGCTACCAGCGGAAATACGAGCGCACTTTTCTTATATTGCTCCTGTTTTTTTTCTTTTCTTTTTTCTTTTTTTATTCATTTATTTAATGGCGTAACGTCACATAACATTCTTTCGCTGTTGATCCATCACAGGTCAAACTTCTAACCCTTTCGGATACTTTTCACGAGCGTCAGGCGAGTAACACCAAGACAATTTGCGTAAGAGAAACACCAAAACAAACATTCCGGTGCCGGGAATCGAACCCGGGCCTCCTGGGTGAGAGCCAGGTATCCTAGCCACTAGACCACACCGGACTAAGAATTTTGAGCCAACTACTATGCTTTATGCGCAACCACACGCTTCCTCGCTAATAATTCACATTCGAAGAAACGTGTGTCCATGACATATTTCGTATGACGATCGCCAGCAATAACGAAAATATGTATATATAAAAATAAAAGAAAAAAAAAAAAACTAAGCACACGGTAGCTCTGAGATTCGAACCCACGCCTCCGAAGAGACTGGTACCTGAAATCAGCGCCTTTTTAAACGCTCAGCCACGCTACCCGCCCTGCAAAAAACGCTCGTGTGTTGTCTCTTTGCAGACGACACCACACCGTCTTGGCTTAAAGAAAAAAACGTGCGTGCGTGCGGCGGCGGCGGCGGCGACGACGACGTTAAAAATCATAGATATACTGGTTGCGTATAAAATCCCGATTTTTTGGTCCCTATTTCTTTCGAATTGTTTGCCATTCGACTGCGATTATTGATACACATTCCGTAATTAGTAAGGGTGGTGTTTTTAACAAAAATTGTCATTGTCACTGTCAATTTCGGCAGATTTTTCCACTTTACCACATGCATAGGGACACTTGGCTACTAGTCTGACATTACGACACATCTGTACTGCTTCTAAAATCACGAAATGTAAGAATACGGCAATTCGCGAGTACCTGAGTGCTAATATATGTCCAAATTGCTTTCATAACGTTCACGCGTAATAATTCTTGTACAATCAGCTGTTTGAAAAATGCATGTGGCTGCTTTTCTTTTATTTACATTTTTTTTAGTCACCTAACGCCTAAACTGTGGTCGATTTCGTAAGAAATGCACGTGACTCTCACATGTAAACACTCGTGTACCTTCTACTACACCTGAAGTACAAAAACGTTTGTGGCAGCTATTTTAAAAAATTTTACTGTTCTTTTTCTATAATTTCTATTTTTTTTTTTTTTTTTTTTTTTTTTTTACCTGTCATGACATTCACGCGTAATAATCCTTGTGCAATAAACTGTGTACAAAAACGCATGTGGCAGCGGTGGGATTCGAACCCACGCCTCCGAAGAGACTGGTGCCTTAAACCAGCGCCTTAGACCGCTCGGCCACGCTACCAGCGGAAATACGAGCGCACTTTTCTTATATTGCTCCTGTTTTTTTTCTTTTCTTTTTTCTTTTTTTATTCATTTATTTAATGGCGTAACGTCACATAACATTCTTTCGCTGTTGATCCATCACAGGTCAAACTTCTAACCCTTTCGGATACTTTTCACGAGCGTCAGGCGAGTAACACCGAGACAATTTGCGTAAGAGAAACACCAAAACAAACATTCCGGTGCCGGGAATCGAACCCGGGCCTCCTGGGTGAGAGCCAGGTATCCTAGCCACTAGACCACACCGGACTAAGAATTTTGAGCCAACTACTATGCTTTATGCGCAACCACACGCTTCCTCGCTAATAATTCACATTCGAAGAAACGTGTGTCCATGACATATTTCGTAATGACGATCGCCAGCAATAACGAAAATATGTATATATAAAAATAAAAGAAAAAAAAAAAACTAAGCACACGGTAGCTCTGAGATTCGAACCCACGCCTCCGAAGAGACTGGTACCTGAAATCAGCGCCTTTTTAAACGCTCAGCCACGCTACCCGCCCTGCAAAAAACGCTCGTGTGTTGTCTCTTTGCAGACGACACCACACCGTCTTGGCTTAAAGAAAAAAACGTGCGTGCGTGCGGCGGCGGCGACGACGACGTTAAAAATCATAGATATACTGGTTGCGTATAAAATCCCGATTTTTTGGTCCCTATTTCTTTCGAATTGTTTGCCATTCGACTGCGATTATTGATACACATTCCGTAATTAGTAAGGGTGGTGTTTTTAACAAAAATTGTCATTGTCACTGTCAATTTCGGCAGATTTTTCCACTTTACCACATGCATAGGGACACTTGGCTACTAGTCTGACATTACGACACATCTGTACTGCTTCTAAAATCACGAAATGTAAGAATACGGCAATTCGCGAGTACCTGAGTGCTAATATATGTCCAAATTGCTTTCATAACGTTCACGCGTAATAATTCTTGTACAATCAGCTGTTTGAAAAATGCATGTGGCTGCTTTTCTTTTATTTACATTTTTTTTAGTCACCTAAACGCCTAAACTGTGGTCGATTTCGTAAGAAATGCACGTGACTCTCACATGTAAACACTCGTGTACCTTCTACTACACCTGAAGTACAAAAACGTTTGTGGCAGCTATTTTAAAAAATTTTACTGTTCTTTTTCTATAATTTCTATTTTTTTTTTTTTTTTTTTTTTTTTTTTTTTTTACCTGTCATGACATTCACGCGTAATAATCCTTGTGCAATAAACTGTGTACAAAAACGCATGTGGCAGCGGTGGGATTCGAACCCACGCCTCCGAAGAGACTGGTGCCTTAAACCAGCGCCTTAGACCGCTCGGCCACGCTACCAGCGGAAATACGAGCGCACTTTTCTTATATTGCTCCTGTTTTTTTTCTTTTCTTTTTCTTTTTTTATTCATTTATTTAATGGCGTAACGTCACATAACATTCTTTCGCTGTTGATCCATCACAGGTCAAACTTCTAACCCTTTCGGATACTTTTCACGAGCGTCAGGCGAGTAACACCAAGACAATTTGCGTAAGAGAAACACCAAAACAAACATTCCGGTGCCGGGAATCGAACCCGGGCCTCCTGGGTGAGAGCCAGGTATCCTAGCCACTAGACCACACCGGACTAAGAATTTTGAGCCAACTACTATGCTTTATGCGCAACCACACGCTTCCTCGCTAATAATTCACATTCGAAGAAACGTGTGTCCATGACATATTTCGTAATGACGATCGCCAGCAATAACGAAAATATGTATATATAAAAATAAAAGAAAAAAAAAAACTAAGCACACGGTAGCTCTGAGATTCGAACCCACGCCTCCGAAGAGACTGGTACCTGAAATCAGCGCCTTTTTAAACGCTCAGCCACGCTACCCGCCCTGCAAAAAACGCTCGTGTGTTGTCTCTTTGCAGACGACACCACACCGTCTTGGCTTAAAGAAAAAAACGTGCGTGCGTGCGGCGGCGGCGGCGGCGGCGACGACGACGTTAAAAATCATAGATATACTGGTTGCGTATAAAATCCCGATTTTTTGGTCCCTATTTCTTTCGAATTGTTTGCCATTCGACTGCGATTATTGATACACATTCCGTAATTAGTAAGGGTGGTGTTTTTAACAAAAATTGTCATTGTCACTGTCAATTTCGGCAGATTTTTCCACTTTACCACATGCATAGGGACACTTGGCTACTAGTCTGACATTACGACACATCTGTACTGCTTCTAAAATCACGAAATGTAAGAATACGGCAATTCGCGAGTACCTGAGTGCTAATATATGTCCAAATTGCTTTCATAACGTTCACGCGTAATAATTCTTGTACAATCAGCTGTTTGAAAAATGCATGTGGCTGCTTTTCTTTTATTTACATTTTTTTTAGTCACCTAACGCCTAAACTGTGGTCGATTTCGTAAGAAATGCACGTGACTCTCACATGTAAACACTCGTGTACCTTCTACTACACCTGAAGTACAAAAACGTTTGTGGCAGCTATTTTAAAAAATTTTACTGTTCTTTTTCTATAATTTCTATTTTTTTTTTTTTTTTTTTTTTTTTTTACCTGTCATGACATTCACGCGTAATAATCCTTGTGCAATAAACTGTGTACAAAAACGCATGTGGCAGCGGTGGGATTCGAACCCACGCCTCCGAAGAGACTGGTGCCTTAAACCAGCGCCTTAGACCGCTCGGCCACGCTACCAGCGGAAATACGAGCGCACTTTTCTTATATTGCTCCTGTTTTTTTTCTTTTCTTTTTTCTTTTTTTATTCATTTATTTAATGGCGTAACGTCACATAACATTCTTTCGCTGTTGATCCATCACAGGTCAAACTTCTAACCCTTTCGGATACTTTTCACGAGCGTCAGGCGAGTAACACCGAGACAATTTGCGTAAGAGAAACACCAAAACAAACATTCCGGTGCCGGGAATCGAACCCGGGCCTCCTGGGTGAGAGCCAGGTATCCTAGCCACTAGACCACACCGGACTAAGAATTTTGAGCCAACTACTATGCTTTATGCGCAACCACACGCTTCCTCGCTAATAATTCACATTCGAAGAAACGTGTGTCCATGACATATTTCGTAATGACGATCGCCAGCAATAACGAAAATATGTATATATAAAAATAAAAGAAAAAAAAAAAACTAAGCACACGGTAGCTCTGAGATTCGAACCCACGCCTCCGAAGAGACTGGTACCTGAAATCAGCGCCTTTTTAAACGCTCAGCCACGCTACCCGCCCTGCAAAAAACGCTCGTGTGTTGTCTCTTTGCAGACGACACCACACCGTCTTGGCTTAAAGAAAAAAACGTGCGTGCGTGCGGCGGCGGCGACGACGACGTTAAAAATCATAGATATACTGGTTGCGTATAAAATCCCGATTTTTTGGTCCCTATTTCTTTCGAATTGTTTGCCATTCGACTGCGATTATTGATACACATTCCGTAATTAGTAAGGGTGGTGTTTTTAACAAAAATTGTCATTGTCACTGTCAATTTCGGCAGATTTTTCCACTTTACCACATGCATAGGGACACTTGGCTACTAGTCTGACATTACGACACATCTGTACTGCTTCTAAAATCACGAAATGTAAGAATACGGCAATTCGCGAGTACCTGAGTGCTAATATATGTCCAAATTGCTTTCATAACGTTCACGCGTAATAATTCTTGTACAATCAGCTGTTTGAAAAATGCATGTGGCTGCTTTTCTTTTATTTACATTTTTTTTAGTCACCTAACGCCTAAACTGTGGTCGATTTCGTAAGAAATGCACGTGACTCTCACATGTAAACACTCGTGTACCTTCTACTACACCTGAAGTACAAAAACGTTTGTGGCAGCTATTTTAAAAAATTTTACTGTTCTTTTTCTATAATTTCTATTTTTTTTTTTTTTTTTTTTTTTTTTACCTGTCATGACATTCACGCGTAATAATCCTTGTGCAATAAACTGTGTACAAAAACGCATGTGGCAGCGGTGGGATTCGAACCCACGCCTCCGAAGAGACTGGTGCCTTAAACCAGCGCCTTAGACCGCTCGGCCACGCTACCAGCGGAAATACGAGCGCACTTTTCTTATATTGCTCCTGTTTTTTTTCTTTTCTTTTTTCTTTTTTTATTCATTTATTTAATGGCGTAACGTCACATAACATTCTTTCGCTGTTGATCCATCACAGGTCAAACTTCTAACCCTTTCGGATACTTTTCACGAGCGTCAGGCGAGTAACACCGAGACAATTTGCGTAAGAGAAACACCAAAACAAACATTCCGGTGCCGGGAATCGAACCCGGGCCTCCTGGGTGAGAGCCAGGTATCCTAGCCACTAGACCACACCGGACTAAGAATTTTGAGCCAACTACTATGCTTTATGCGCAACCACACGCTTCCTCGCTAATAATTCACATTCGAAGAAACGTGTGTCCATGACATATTTCGTAATGACGATCGCCAGCAATAACGAAAATATGTATATATAAAAATAAAAGAAAAAAAAAAAACTAAGCACACGGTAGCTCTGAGATTCGAACCCACGCCTCCGAAGAGACTGGTACCTGAAATCAGCGCCTTTTTAAACGCTCAGCCACGCTACCCGCCCTGCAAAAAACGCTCGTGTGTTGTCTCTTTGCAGACGACACCACACCGTCTTGGCTTAAAGAAAAAAACGTGCGTGCGTGCGGCGGCGGCGACGACGACGTTAAAAATCATAGATATACTGGTTGCGTATAAAATCCCGATTTTTTGGTCCCTATTTCTTTCGAATTGTTTGCCATTCGACTGCGATTATTGATACACATTCCGTAATTAGTAAGGGTGGTGTTTTTAACAAAAATTGTCATTGTCACTGTCAATTTCGGCAGATTTTTCCACTTTACCACATGCATAGGGACACTTGGCTACTAGTCTGACATTACGACACATCTGTACTGCTTCTAAAATCACGAAATGTAAGAATACGGCAATTCGCGAGTACCTGAGTGCTAATATATGTCCAAATTGCTTTCATAACGTTCACGCGTAATAATTCTTGTACAATCAGCTGTTTGAAAAATGCATGTGGCTGCTTTTCTTTTATTTACATTTTTTTTAGTCACCTAACGCCTAAACTGTGGTCGATTTCGTAAGAAATGCACGTGACTCTCACATGTAAACACTCGTGTACCTTCTACTACACCTGAAGTACAAAAACGTTTGTGGCAGCTATTTTAAAAAATTTTACTGTTCTTTTTCTATAATTTCTATTTTTTTTTTTTTTTTTTTTTTTTTTTTTTTTACCTGTCATGACATTCACGCGTAATAATCCTTGTGCAATAAACTGTGTACAAAAACGCATGTGGCAGCGGTGGGATTCGAACCCACGCCTCCGAAGAGACTGGTGCCTTAAACCAGCGCCTTAGACCGCTCGGCCACGCTACCAGCGGAAATACGAGCGCACTTTTCTTATATTGCTCCTGTTTTTTTTCTTTTCTTTTTTCTTTTTTTATTCATTTATTTAATGGCGTAACGTCACATAACATTCTTTCGCTGTTGATCCATCACAGGTCAAACTTCTAACCCTTTCGGATACTTTTCACGAGCGTCAGGCGAGTAACACCAAGACAATTTGCGTAAGAGAAACACCAAAACAAACATTCCGGTGCCGGGAATCGAACCCGGGCCTCCTGGGTGAGAGCCAGGTATCCTAGCCACTAGACCACACCGGACTAAGAATTTTGAGCCAACTACTATGCTTTATGCGCAACCACACGCTTCCTCGCTAATAATTCACATTCGAAGAAACGTGTGTCCATGACATATTTCGTAATGACGATCGCCAGCAATAACGAAAATATGTATATATAAAAATAAAAGAAAAAAAAAAACTAAGCACACGGTAGCTCTGAGATTCGAACCCACGCCTCCGAAGAGACTGGTACCTGAAATCAGCGCCTTTTTAAACGCTCAGCCACGCTACCCGCCCTGCAAAAAACGCTCGTGTGTTGTCTCTTTGCAGACGACACCACACCGTCTTGGCTTAAAGAAAAAAACGTGCGTGCGTGCGGCGGCGGCGGCGGCGGCGACGACGACGTTAAAAATCATAGATATACTGGTTGCGTATAAAATCCCGATTTTTTGGTCCCTATTTCTTTCGAATTGTTTGCCATTCGACTGCGATTATTGATACACATTCCGTAATTAGTAAGGGTGGTGTTTTTAACAAAAATTGTCATTGTCACTGTCAATTTCGGCAGATTTTTCCACTTTACCACATGCATAGGGACACTTGGCTACTAGTCTGACATTACGACACATCTGTACTGCTTCTAAAATCACGAAATGTAAGAATACGGCAATTCGCGAGTACCTGAGTGCTAATATATGTCCAAATTGCTTTCATAACGTTCACGCGTAATAATTCTTGTACAATCAGCTGTTTGAAAAATGCATGTGGCTGCTTTTCTTTTATTTACATTTTTTTTAGTCACCTAACGCCTAAACTGTGGTCGATTTCGTAAGAAATGCACGTGACTCTCACATGTAAACACTCGTGTACCTTCTACTACACCTGAAGTACAAAAACGTTTGTGGCAGCTATTTTAAAAAATTTTACTGTTCTTTTTCTATAATTTCTATTTTTTTTTTTTTTTTTTTTTTTTTTTTTTACCTGTCATGACATTCACGCGTAATAATCCTTGTGCAATAAACTGTGTACAAAAACGCATGTGGCAGCGGTGGGATTCGAACCCACGCCTCCGAAGAGACTGGTGCCTTAAACCAGCGCCTTAGACCGCTCGGCCACGCTACCAGCGGAAATACGAGCGCACTTTTCTTATATTGCTCCTGTTTTTTTTCTTTTCTTTTTTCTTTTTTTATTCATTTATTTAATGGCGTAACGTCACATAACATTCTTTCGCTGTTGATCCATCACAGGTCAAACTTCTAACCCTTTCGGATACTTTTCACGAGCGTCAGGCGAGTAACACCAAGACAATTTGCGTAAGAGAAACACCAAAACAAACATTCCGGTGCCGGGAATCGAACCCGGGCCTCCTGGGTGAGAGCCAGGTATCCTAGCCACTAGACCACACCGGACTAAGAATTTTGAGCCAACTACTATGCTTTATGCGCAACCACACGCTTCCTCGCTAATAATTCACATTCGAAGAAACGTGTGTCCATGACATATTTCGTAATGACGATCGCCAGCAATAACGAAAATATGTATATATAAAAATAAAAGAAAAAAAAAAACTAAGCACACGGTAGCTCTGAGATTCGAACCCACGCCTCCGAAGAGACTGGTACCTGAAATCAGCGCCTTTTTAAACGCTCAGCCACGCTACCCGCCCTGCAAAAAACGCTCGTGTGTTGTCTCTTTGCAGACGACACCACACCGTCTTGGCTTAAAGAAAAAAACGTGCGTGCGTGCGGCGGCGGCGGCGGCGGCGGCGACGACGACGTTAAAAATCATAGATATACTGGTTGCGTATAAAATCCCGATTTTTTGGTCCCTATTTCTTTCGAATTGTTTGCCATTCGACTGCGATTATTGATACACATTCCGTAATTAGTAAGGGTGGTGTTTTTAACAAAAATTGTCATTGTCACTGTCAATTTCGGCAGATTTTTCCACTTTACCACATGCATAGGGACACTTGGCTACTAGTCTGACATTACGACACATCTGTACTGCTTCTAAAATCACGAAATGTAAGAATACGGCAATTCGCGAGTACCTGAGTGCTAATATATGTCCAAATTGCTTTCATAACGTTCACGCGTAATAATTCTTGTACAATCAGCTGTTTGAAAAATGCATGTGGCTGCTTTTCTTTTATTTACATTTTTTTTAGTCACCTAACGCCTAAACTGTGGTCGATTTCGTAAGAAATGCACGTGACTCTCACATGTAAACACTCGTGTACCTTCTACTACACCTGAAGTACAAAAACGTTTGTGGCAGCTATTTTAAAAAATTTTACTGTTCTTTTTCTATAATTTCTATTTTTTTTTTTTTTTTTTTTTTTTTTACCTGTCATGACATTCACGCGTAATAATCCTTGTGCAATAAACTGTGTACAAAAACGCATGTGGCAGCGGTGGGATTCGAACCCACGCCTCCGAAGAGACTGGTGCCTTAAACCAGCGCCTTAGACCGCTCGGCCACGCTACCAGCGGAAATACGAGCGCACTTTTCTTATATTGCTCCTGTTTTTTTTCTTTTCTTTTTTCTTTTTTTATTCATTTATTTAATGGCGTAACGTCACATAACATTCTTTCGCTGTTGATCCATCACAGGTCAAACTTCTAACCCTTTCGGATACTTTTCACGAGCGTCAGGCGAGTAACACCAAGACAATTTGCGTAAGAGAAACACCAAAACAAACATTCCGGTGCCGGGAATCGAACCCGGGCCTCCTGGGTGAGAGCCAGGTTTTTTTTTTTTTTTTTTTTTTTTTTTTTTGCCTCCCAACACCCCTTATAGCCCGTCCTTGCGCTCTCCAAAAATGCCTTCATCGGCGAGCTTCAATGCTATACAAAAAACAAAAAGGTCCCCCGCTGGGCAAACGAAAATTACTCCCTCATGGGAGATGCGACGTGAAGTACTCGTGGTTTAGACATCACCGCGGTCCGAATCTCAACATAAATAACCACCGTCATTCTTCTGACAAATAATATATTAAAACAAAAACAAAAAGAAAACTAAAGCCTCCATTGGCAGAGATTCCGCGATGATATACACTAACATTCACACAACGAGTACCACTACGCGTCGAAAAGAAAAAGAGTATAAAAGAATTTTAAAAGATAAACTGACACTTCTAATAAATGGGAAAGTAGCACCCTTCTACGTGCTACGGATCCCAAACTAACGATAAAAAAAGAAACATGAAAATGAAAAAAAGTTAAAGAAATTTAAAGAAAAAGGTTACAAGGAACGATCGAAGATGCGCGGCAATTAATCCACAGGAAGATACAAAACATGTCCATGAATCAAAGCAAGGGTCGTCATAAAATAGAAAAACAATAATTGACAAAGATCGGGGAAGATTCGCGACAATGAACCACAGGAGAAGAGTAATGTCCGTGGTTCATTGCGGAAAAGAAATAGAAAGCTTCGCAAATCCGTGTAATAGTGACACCTCAAGGAATTTGGCAAATTGCCGTCTATAATTGGGTAAAGCACAAATCCGGGTATGTTCTGCCCATAGATACGTCAGGTAATCTATGGGCGTAGTCAATTTCAAATTAAAAATGACAAACACTGTATGGCCGAGGATCCACACTGTAGCGTTTCTTTTTGACATCGGATAGGCGGTACATTGCGGCAGCAGCACGTCGTCGATGGTGACTGACCTGGTGTCGACCCGGTTGATGAGCCGCACCAAGTCCCGCGCGGTCTCCCACACCTGGCTGTGACGCCGACACTCGAAGCGGTGACGTAGAGTGTCGGGCAGTCCGCACTCCTCGCACGCGTTGGAGGTGGCGAGGCGGATGTCGAACAGCCGCTGGGCGGTGGGGAAGACGCGGTGGACGACGGCGAACCACGCGCCGTGCACCCTGGAGGGCAGGAAGGCGGCGGCCAAGTTGCGCCAGACGGCCGGCCAGCGGACGTCCGGGATGCGGTACTCCCACTTGCTCCTCGCCGTCGAGCCGCGGAGCGCCGCGGCGACGTCGGCAGCCCTGGTGGTCGGGCTGTCCGCGAGCAGCAAGTAGGAGTCGTCCACGAAGAAGCGACGCACGTGGTTAAGGTGGAACGGCACGTTCGCCACGTAGACCGGCGCCGTCGGAGAAGCCGGGCGGTACCTGGCGAAGAGGGCGGCGGTGGGGCCGCTGGGGTCCCTCCGCATCGCCTCCGTCGTCCGCCTCCAGAAGAGGGCCGCGCACCTGGAGCTAAAGTGCACCAGGCCCAAACCCCCGTCCTCCGGCCGGAGAGTGCACACATCCAGGCTGACTTTGAGCGTGGCGCCGCGCCACAGGAACCAATAGGCCGCCTGCTGGACGGCGCGCGCCAGCTGCAGCGGCACGGGCAGCACCTGCGCCAGGAACCACGCGCGCGCGAACACGTGCGTGGCCACGAGCGACGCCTTGTCGCGCAGGGCGAGGCGCCGCGGCGTGTACAGCCTGACGACGGCGCGGATGGAGTTCAGCGCGGGCCGCCAGTTCAGCGCCTCCATGCGCTGAGGGCTGGCCGCCATGACGACGCCCAAGATCTTGTGCTGTTGCTTAACAACGTACCAATCCCTGCAAATCCGACTAGCCTGCGGCGTGAGCGGAACGTAGATCGTCTTCCCGCAATTCATGACAGCCCCGGTCGCGCGCTCAAATTGTAACAGAACCCGATATAAAATGTCGACGTCATCCGGACCGTCGACAAAGACGCCCACGTCGTCGGCGTACGCTCGGCACCGGAGCGGCCGACCGCCGACAGAGACGCCCCGACACTTGGCGGTGACGGCGCGGAGCAGGGGGTCGAGGGCGATCGCGAACAGCGCCATGGACAGGGGGCAGCCCTGCCGCACGGAGCGCCGCACGGGGAACGGGGCGGTCAGCTGACCGTTGACCCGCACCCGGGAGGTGGCACACCCCAACAGGTGTCCCACCATCGCCACGAACTCGGAACCGAACCCCATACCCTCCATCACCTTGCGCAAGTAGGTGTGACTCACGCGGTCGAAGGCGTTCTTAAAATCGATCGACACGATCGCGGCATCCGGCACGCGATCGCTCTTGACGTACCCGATACCGTCGCGGTACGCAAGAAGAGCGTCAAAGATGGTACGATCGGGAACTGCACAAGTTTGGCTCTCGCAGAGGACACTGCTTAATACAGTACGCACACGGGACGCTACACAACGAGTTAAAATTTTAAAATCTGCATTTAAAAGTGTTATCGGTCTGACGTTGTGGACGCTCGGTATCGCATTGCTTTTCGGTATCAACGTGACCACGCCTTCCGCAAAAGCGGTGGGAATCTGCGCGCCACGCTGAATATCGCGCGCAATCTCTAGCAGCACGGGACTTAAAACGTCATAAAATTTCTGATAAAACTCCGCGGGGATGCCGTCCGGACCGGGCGACCTCCCCTTCGGACTCCGTCGCACAGAATCGGACAGCTCGTCATTTTCAAACGGAGCATTTAATTGCTCCCGATCTGTGCGTCCGAGAGAACACGGAATAAAAGATAAAACAGACTGTAAAGCGTCAGAATCCAAGTCGACATCTAAAAATAGAGTTCTAAAATGATCGTGGACATCGGTTAAAATGTCGGACATGGTGCTGGTTCGAGTACCGTCGCGCCGCAGCCAGGAGGAGACTTGCGTGCGCTGTCTGCGCTTGCGCTCCCGGTTCATGTGGTATATGGAGAGGGGCTCGTCGGCCACCGGGCTGGTGGGTTGGCTACGGACGACCACACCCTCCCCCGCGGCCCGCAGGTCGGCCAACCGGCGCGCCTGGAACCGCTTGAACTCTGGGAGCAGCGCGGGCTCTGACGTCACGCGACGTGCCAAATCGCGCAGACACTCCTGGCGGAACTGGTACATGGCGCGGCGATAGCGCGCCGCCTCGCGACTCATGTCCATTAAAAAGCGTCTGAGTGCCGGTTTGGCCACCGACACCCACCACTCTAAAATACTAACGTCACCGGGCCGGTCGCGGACAATTTTGTCCCACTTTATTTTAACACTATCGACAAAGTGGGCATCATTTAAAAGACTGACATTAAATTTCCACAGCGCTGCGTGCCGAGGGACACTCGGCCGCGATAAAAACAATTTGCAATAAAAAGCGCTGTGGTCTGAAAAAATCACCGGGAAAACATTGGTAAAAATTATTTTGTCCGACAGGTCAGGCGTGACATAAAAACGGTCCAGCCGGCTGCGACCGGTGGAGTAAAAATGCGTAAAAAGAGTCGTGGCGGGGTGCAGAACCCGCCACGCGTCAACAAAATTAAAAGTACTAACTAAAACGCGTAGCTCTTCACATTTGTACGCCCGCGGCTCTTGGTCGCGGTCGTCCAAAATACAGTTAAAATCTCCTCCTAAAATCATCGTCCTAAAATTACGTCTTAAAAGGTGACAAACGTCACGCGCATAAAAATCAGCCTTGACCTGTTTATTAGAACCGGCCGGTCCGTAAACATTAATAAAAGCTACCCCGTTAATAACAATAGCAATCCCACGACCATCGGGGAGCAACTCCACATCACTTATTTGGATATCTGACTGGACTAAAATAGCAGTGCCTGCAGAGTCATCAGGTAAAACATTATCAATAATATTAAAATGGGACAAATCAGATAAAAATAACATGGCCTCACGGGTAACCTCTTGTAAAAGCGCAACGTGACAATTGTGATATAATAAAAAATCTCTTAAAGCTATCACTTTGTACACGCTGCGCATACGACTAACATTAATTGTTAAAATATTATAGGTTCCCGGATTAGCCATTAAAACAACCTTAACTCATTAAAACAACAAGTAAAACACTGTGCAGACACTGTAAAAGCGAATTTAAAAAGTAAAACTACCTAAAACAAGTAAAACCGTGCTGCTAGCTAAAACAACTTAAAAAGTGGTCACGTCTGTCGTCATGTGTTTGTCATGGTTTAAGTCTCGTCCTCGTCTTCCGGCGGCGCCTCCGACCAGTCGAAGCGCACGCCGGGGGGGAGGGGCGGCGGGGGCGGAATCAAGCCCTCCGTCGCTCGCTCTGGTTTCTCCCCCTCCTCCTGCGTCACCCCAACCGACTGACGAGATTTCCACACATGGGAAATCTCGTCCTCGGCCTTCCTCTTTAAGGCCGATGAGCTGATAGACGGGGGGGAATCGTCCTCCATAGCGAGGTCCGCGTCAGTTGATTTCATTTTCTGTGACAGCAGCGACTGAAGGTGCTGGACTGTCACGGAAAACGCGGTTGACTCCGCGGAGGAACGCTCCGCTTCCGCCCGCTGCTGCGGTCGGCTGCTGGGGGGCGGAGGGGGGGGCAGCGGCGGCCTGCGGGACCCGGGCTCCGGGTCTGCGCGGTCCCGACGCGACACGTGCTGTCGCGGCGCCGGGGACCGAACAGGGGACCCGGAGGGATCGCGACGCGAACCGCCGGACCTACGGGACGAGCTCGACCTGCGTGTGCGTGACCGCACTCGCCTCGGCCGAGGGGGGGGCGCCTCCGACTGAACACTGGCCTGAGGCACAGGTTCAGTTTCCGGGGCCACATCCCCCGCTACCGAAAACACAGCGGGAGCGGCCGTAGCGACAGGGACTACCTCCATCTCCGTGCGGGATACGGAAAGGGTGTTCAGAGCCGCGGTATTCTCATCTACTGTAGTCACGGCGGTAGCCGGATCTACAGTAGTGGGAGTGGTAGCTGGTACTTCAGTTGCCCGGACGGTATCCGGATCTACAGTAGTCCGGCTGGTAGCCGGATCTACAGTAGACCCGATGGTAGCCGGATCTACACTTGACACCAAATCGGTAGCCTGGTCTACACTAGATGTTTTTACGGTAGCCAGATCTACATCAACAGGCACCGGACTACTCACTGTCACGGGGGAGGTAGAACGGACACTATCGGGCACAACAGTCACAGGCAAAGTAGTCGCGTCACTAACGGGAGGTAAACTAACAGAAGTATCCATCGCCGCGGGGTCTGCCGCCGAAGCGGTTTCCACGTCGCGGCGTGGCGAAGCGGGGGGGTCGGGGGGGGGCAGCGCCGGCCGGGCTAACAGCCACGGCGGCGTAGCTGCGCCCCTGGTCCAAGTTGGATGCGTCCGGCGCCAACTGCACCGGACGCCTACGTTTAGGGCACTCGAGTCGGTAGTGTCCTACCGCGTGGCAGAAACTACAGGTCTGTGGCTGGCCGTTGTACGAGACAAATGCTCGATGGCCGTTGACCAACAGAAACGACGGTATGTGCTGACGGACTACCATCGTTACACTTCGAATGCCGTTAAAAACTTGGTATTTGTAATCGCTAGACCAACGCTCCCTCACCACGTTAGTCACCTCACCGTATGGTCGTAAATGTCTAATTAAGGTATCGTCTCTAATCTCATACGGCAAATTAAACACGCGGACATGGCGGACACCAAATCCCGCGTGCGAGATCTTTACTGAACTGATATTGCCGTTAAGGTGGCGGAATTTTCGCTCACCGTTATTTACACACACGATCCTATCACATACATCAGCCGACACAAGTTTTAAAAACAACACGTTAATAAAAGTGTCGTACTGTAAACAGATAACGTCATTGACCGGTAGAAGCAAGTCGTCCTCGAGCCAACGATGGATTTCAAAGGCCGTGGGCTTGTCGGAATTACGGGGAAACTGGACCTGGATATTATTTTCGCGTTCTTCACTCGCAGAAATGCTAGACATTGTCGGACTTACTTGAATTGATGAGTAGAAGTAGAAGGAAGCACGCCGCCGCGACCCGCAGCGACGCTAACACCAGACGTAAACAACCCGTCCGCCGCACCGAGGCGAGGAGGACAGGCGGGCACGTCCGGCCGAAGCCACGACTCCGAAGAGACTGGTACCTGAAATCAGCGCCTTTTTAAACGCTCAGCCACGCTACCCGCCCTGCAAAAAACGCTCGTGTGTTGTCTCTTTGCAGACGACACCACACCGTCTTGGCTTAAAGAAAAAAACGTGCGTGCGTGCGGCGGCGGCGGCGGCGGCGACGACGACGTTAAAAATCATAGATATACTGGTTGCGTATAAAATCCCGATTTTTTGGTCCCTATTTCTTTCGAATTGTTTGCCATTCGACTGCGATTATTGATACACATTCCGTAATTAGTAAGGGTGGTGTTTTTAACAAAAATTGTCATTGTCACTGTCAATTTCGGCAGATTTTTCCACTTTACCACATGCATAGGGACACTTGGCTACTAGTCTGACATTACGACACATCTGTACTGCTTCTAAAATCACGAAATGTAAGAATACGGCAATTCGCGAGTACCTGAGTGCTAATATATGTCCAAATTGCTTTCATAACGTTCACGCGTAATAATTCTTGTACAATCAGCTGTTTGAAAAATGCATGTGGCTGCTTTTCTTTTATTTACATTTTTTTTAGTCACCTAACGCCTAAACTGTGGTCGATTTCGTAAGAAATGCACGTGACTCTCACATGTAAACACTCGTGTACCTTCTACTACACCTGAAGTACAAAAACGTTTGTGGCAGCTATTTTAAAAAATTTTACTGTTCTTTTTCTATAATTTCTATTTTTTTTTTTTTTTTTTTTTTTTTTTTTTACCTGTCATGACATTCACGCGTAATAATCCTTGTGCAATAAACTGTGTACAAAAACGCATGTGGCAGCGGTGGGATTCGAACCCACGCCTCCGAAGAGACTGGTGCCTTAAACCAGCGCCTTAGACCGCTCGGCCACGCTACCAGCGGAAATACGAGCGCACTTTTCTTATATTGCTCCTGTTTTTTTTCTTTTCTTTTTTCTTTTTTTATTCATTTATTTAATGGCGTAACGTCACATAACATTCTTTCGCTGTTGATCCATCACAGGTCAAACTTCTAACCCTTTCGGATACTTTTCACGAGCGTCAGGCGAGTAACACCAAGACAATTTGCGTAAGAGAAACACCAAAACAAACATTCCGGTGCCGGGAATCGAACCCGGGCCTCCTGGGTGAGAGCCAGGTATCCTAGCCACTAGACCACACCGGACTAAGAATTTTGAGCCAACTACTATGCTTTATGCGCAACCACACGCTTCCTCGCTAATAATTCACATTCGAAGAAACGTGTGTCCATGACATATTTCGTAATGACGATCGCCAGCAATAACGAAAATATGTATATATAAAAATAAAAGAAAAAAAAAAAAACTAAGCACACGGTAGCTCTGAGATTCGAACCCACGCCTCCGAAGAGACTGGTACCTGAAATCAGCGCCTTTTTAAACGCTCAGCCACGCTACCCGCCCTGCAAAAAACGCTCGTGTGTTGTCTCTTTGCAGACGACACCACACCGTCTTGGCTTAAAGAAAAAAACGTGCGTGCGTGCGGCGGCGGCGGCGGCGACGACGACGTTAAAAATCATAGATATACTGGTTGCGTATAAAATCCCGATTTTTTGGTCCCTATTTCTTTCGAATTGTTTGCCATTCGACTGCGATTATTGATACACATTCCGTAATTAGTAAGGGTGGTGTTTTTAACAAAAATTGTCATTGTCACTGTCAATTTCGGCAGATTTTTCCACTTTACCACATGCATAGGGACACTTGGCTACTAGTCTGACATTACGACACATCTGTACTGCTTCTAAAATCACGAAATGTAAGAATACGGCAATTCGCGAGTACCTGAGTGCTAATATATGTCCAAATTGCTTTCATAACGTTCACGCGTAATAATTCTTGTACAATCAGCTGTTTGAAAAATGCATGTGGCTGCTTTTCTTTTATTTACATTTTTTTTAGTCACCTAACGCCTAAACTGTGGTCGATTTCGTAAGAAATGCACGTGACTCTCACATGTAAACACTCGTGTACCTTCTACTACACCTGAAGTACAAAAACGTTTGTGGCAGCTATTTTAAAAAATTTTACTGTTCTTTTTCTATAATTTCTATTTTTTTTTTTTTTTTTTTTTTTTTTTTTACCTGTCATGACATTCACGCGTAATAATCCTTGTGCAATAAACTGTGTACAAAAACGCATGTGGCAGCGGTGGGATTCGAACCCACGCCTCCGAAGAGACTGGTGCCTTAAACCAGCGCCTTAGACCGCTCGGCCACGCTACCAGCGGAAATACGAGCGCACTTTTCTTATATTGCTCCTGTTTTTTTTCTTTTCTTTTTTCTTTTTTTATTCATTTATTTAATGGCGTAACGTCACATAACATTCTTTCGCTGTTGATCCATCACAGGTCAAACTTCTAACCCTTTCGGATACTTTTCACGAGCGTCAGGCGAGTAACACCAAGACAATTTGCGTAAGAGAAACACCAAAACAAACATTCCGGTGCCGGGAATCGAACCCGGGCCTCCTGGGTGAGAGCCAGGTTTTTTTTTTTTTTTTTTTTTTTTTTTTTTTTTTTTTTTTCGGGCCTCCCAACACCCCTTATAGCCCGTCCTTGCGCTCTCCAAAAATGCCTTCATCGGCGAGCTTCAATGCTATCCAAAAAACAAAAAGGTCCCCCGCTGGGCAAACGAAAAATACTCCCTCATGGGAGATGCGACGTGAAGTACTCGTGGTTTACATATCACCGCGGTCCGAATCTCAACATAAAAAACAACCGACATTCTTCTGACAAATAACAGATGAAAACAAAAAGAAAACTAAAGCCCCCATTGGCAGAGATTCCGCGATGATATACACTAACATTCACACAACGAGTACCACTACGCGTCGAAAAGAAAAATAGTGTAAAAGAATTTAAAAAAAAAAAATAAACTGACTCTTCTAATAAATGGGATAGTAGCACCCTTCTACGTGCTACGGACCCCAAACTAACGGAAAAGAAGAAACATTAAAATGAAAAATGAAAAAAGTTAAAGAAATTTAAAGGAAAAATTTAAAGAAAAAGGGTACAAGGAACGATCGAAGATGCACGGCTATTAATCCACAGGAAGATACAAAACATGTCCATGAATCAAAGCAAGGTCGTCATAAAAGAGAAAAACAAGAATAATTGACAAAGATCGGGTAAGATTCGCGACAATGAACCAGAGGAGAAGAGTAATGTCCGTGGTTCATTGCGGAAAAGAAATAGAAAGTTTCGCAAATCCGTGTAATAGTGACACCTCAAGGAATTTGGCAAATTGCCGTCTATAATTGGGTAAAGCACAAATCCGGGTATGTTCTGCCCATAGATACGTCAGGTAATCTATGGGCGTAGTCAATTTTAAATTAAAAATGACAAACACGGTATGGCCGAGTATCCACACTGTAGCGTTTCTTTTGGTCATCGGATAGGCGGTACATTGCGGCAGCAGCACGTCGTCGATGGTGACTGACCTGGTGTCGACCCGGTTGATGAGCCGCACCAAGTCCCGCGCGGTCTCCCACACCTGGCTGTGACGCCGACACTCGAAGCGGTGACGTAGAGTGTCGGGCAGTCCGCACTCCTCGCACGCGTTGGAGGTGGCGAGGCGGATGTCGAACAGCCGCTGGGCGGTGGGGAAGACGCGGTGGACGACGGCGAACCACGCGCCGTGCACCCTGGAGGGCAGGAAGGCGGCGGCCAGGTTGCGCCAGACGGCCGGCCAGCGGACGTCCGGGATGCGGTACTCCCACTTGCTCCTCGCCGTCGAGCCGCGGAGCGCCGCGGCGACGTCGGCAGCCCTGGTGGTCGGGCTGTCCGCGAGCAGCAAGTAGGAGTCGTCCACGAAGAAGCGACGCACGTGGTTAAGGTGGAACGGCACGTGCGCCACGTAGACCGGCGCCGTCGGCGAATCCGGGCGGTACCTGGCGAAGAGGGCGGCGGTGGGGCCGCTGGGGTCCCTCCGCATCACCTCCGTCGTCCGCCTCCAGAAGAGGGCCGCGCACCTGGAGCTAAAGTGCACCAGGCCCAAACCCCCGTCCTCCGGGCGGAGAGTGCACACATCCAGGCTGACTTTGAGCGTGGCGCCGCGCCACAGGAACCAATAGGCCGCCTGCTGGACGGCGCGCGCCAGCTGCAGCGGCACGGGCAGCACCTGCGCCAGGAACCACGCGCGCGCGAACACGTGCGTGGCCACGAGCGACGCCTTGTCGCGCAGGGCGAGGCGCCGCGGCGTGTACAGCCTGACGACGGCGCGGATGGCGTTCAGCGCGGGCCGCCAGTTCAGCGCCTCCATGCGCTGAGGGCTGGCCGCCATGACGACGCCCAAGATCTTATGCTGGTCTTTCACAACGTACCAATCCCGTCTAATCCGACCTGCCCGCGGCGTGAGAGGAACGTAGATGGTTTTCCTACAATTCATGATAGCCCCGGTCGCGCGCTCAAATTGCAACAGAACCCGATATAAAATGTCGACGTCATCCGGACCGTCGACAAAGACGCCCACGTCGTCGGCGTACGCTCGGCACCGGAGCGGCCGACCGCCGACAGAGACGCCCCGACACTTGGCGGTGACGGCGCGGAGCAGGGGGTCGAGGGCGATCGCGAACAGCGCCATGGACAGGGGGCAGCCCTGCCGCACGGAGCGCCGCACGGGGAACGGGGCGGTCAGCTGACCGTTGACCCGCACCCGGGAGGTGGCACACCCCAACAGGTGTCCCACCATCGCCACGAACTCGGATCCGAACCCCATACCCTCCATCACCTTGCGCAAGTAGGTGTGACTCACGCGGTCGAAGGCGTTCTTAAAATCGATCGACACGATCGCGGCATCCGGCACGCGATCGCTCTTGACGTACCCGATACCGTCGCGGTACGCAAGAAGGGCGTCAAAGATGGTACGATCGGGAACTGCACAAGTTTGGCTCTCGCAGAGGACACTACTTAAAACAGTACGCACACGGGACGCTACACAACGAGTTAAAATTTTAAAATCTGCATTTAAAAGTGTGATCGGTCTGACTGTGTGGACACTGGGTATCGCGTTGCTTTTTGGTATCAACGTGACCACGCCTTCCGCAAAAGCGGTGGGAATATGCGCGCCACGTTGGATGTCGCGCGCTATCTCTAGCAGCACGGGACTTAAAACGTCATAAAATTTCTGATAAAATTCCGCGGGGATGCCGTCCGGACCGGGCGACCTCCCCTTCGGACTTCGGCGCACAGAATCGGACAGCTCGTCATTTTCAAACGGAGCATTTAATTGCTCCCGATCTGTGCGTCCGAGAGAACACGGAATAAAAGATAAAACAGACTGTAACGCGTCAGAATCCAAGTCGACATCTAAAAATAGAGTTCTAAAATGATCGTGGACGTCGGTTAAAATGTCGGACATGGTGCTGGTTCGAGTACCGTCGCGCCGCAGCCAGGAGGAGACTTGCGTGCGCTGTCTGCGCTTGCGCTCCCGGTTCATGTGGTATATGGAGAGGGGCTCGTCGGCCACCGGGCTGGTGGGTTGGCTACGGACGACCACACCCTCCCCCGCGGCCCGCAGGTCGGCCAACCGGCGCGCCTGGAACCGCTTGAACTCCGGGAGCAGCGCGGGCTCTGACGTCACGCGACGTGCCAGATCGCGCAGACACTCCTGGCGGAATTGGTACATGGCGCGGCGATAGCGCGCCGCCTCGCGACTCATGTCCATTAAAAAACGTCTGAGTGCCGGTTTGGCCACCGACACCCACCACTCTAAAACGCTAACGTCACCGGGCCGGTCGCGGACAATCTTGTCCCACTTTATTTTAATACTGTCTACAAAGTGGGCATCATCTAAAAGGCTAACGTTAAATTTCCACAGCGCTGCGTGCCGAGGGACACTCGGCCGCGATAAAAACAATTTGCAATAAAAAGCGCTGTGGTCTGAAAAAATCACCGGGAAAACATTAGTAAAAATGATTTTGTCCGACAGGTCAGGCGTGACATAAAAACGGTCCAGCCGGCTGCGACCGGTGGAGTAAAAATGCGTAAAAAGAGTCGTGGCGGGGTGCAGAACCCGCCACGCGTCAACAAAATTAAAAGTACTAACTAAAACGCGTAGCTCTTCACATTTGTACGCCCGCGGCTCTTGGTCGCGGTCGTCCAAAACACAATTAAAATCACCACCTAAAATCATTGTCCTAAAATTTCGTCTTAAAAGGTGACAAACGTCACGCGCATAAAAATCAGCCTTGACCTGTTTATTAGAACCGGCCGGTCCGTAAACATTAATAAAAGCTACCCCGTTAATAACAATAGCAATTCCACGACCATCGGGGAGCAACTCTATATCACTTACTGGGATATCTGACTGGACTAAAATAGCAGTGCCTGCAGAGTCATCAGGTAAAACATTATCAATAATATTAAAATCCGATAGGTCAGATAAAAATAACATGGCCTCACGGGTAACCTCTTGTAAAAGCGCAACGTGACAATTGTGATATAATAAAAAATCTCTTAAAGCTATCACTTTGTACACGCTGCGCAGACGACTAACATTTATTGTTAAAATATTATAGGTTCCCGGATTGGCCATTAAAACAACATTAACTCATTAAAACAACAAGTAAAAGACTTTGCAGACACTGTAAAATTCGATATTAAAAGGTAAAACTAACTAAAAACAATTAAAACCGTGCTGCTAGCTAAAACAATTTAAAAAGTGGTCACGTCGGTCGTCATTTGTGAGTCAGGGTTCAAGTCCCGTCCTCGTCTTCCGGCGGCGCCTCCGCCCAGTCGAAGCGCACGCCGGGGGGGAGGGGCGGCGGGGGCGGAATCAGGCCCTCCGTCGCTCGCTCTGGTTTCTCCCCCACCTCCTGCGACACCCCAACCGACTGACGAGATTTCCACACTTGGGGAATCTCGTCCTCGGCCTTCCTCTTTAAGGCCGATGAGCTACTTGTCGGGGGAAAATCGTCCTCCATAGCGAGGTCCGCGTCTGTTGTCATCATCTTCTGTGACAGCAGCGACTGAAGGTGCTGAACTGTCACAGAAAACGCGGTTGACTCCGCGGAGGAACGCTCCGCTTCCGCCCGCTGCTGCGGTCGGCTGCTGGGGGGCGGAGGGGGGGGGCAGCGGCGGCCTGCGGGACCCGGGCTCCGGGTCTGCGCGGTCCCGACGCGACACGTGCTGTCGCGGCGCCGGGGACCGTACAGGGGACCCGGAGGGATCGCGACGCGAACCGCCGGACCTACGGGACGAGCTTGAGCGTCGAGTGCGTGACCGCACTCGCCTCGGCCGAGGGGGGGGCACCTCCGACTGAACACTGGCCTGAGGCACTGGTTCAGATTCTGGGGCCACATCCCCCACAGCCGAAAGCACGGCGGGAACGGTCAAATGGACGCGGTCTACGTCCACCTCTGTGCCGGACACGGCAATAGGTGGTAATGCCTTGGTATCCGTCTGTACCGTAGACCCGGCGGTAGCCGGATCTACAGTAATATTAGTGGTAGCCGGAACTTCAGGTGGCAGGGTGGTATCCTGATCTACAGTTGTCCGGTTGGTAGCCGGATCTACAGTTGTCCGGCTGGTAGCCGGATCTACAGTAGTCCTGCTGGTAGCCGGATCTACAGTTGATACGGAAACGGTAGTCTGGTCTACGCTAGGTGTAACTACGGGAGCCAGATCTACAGCTACAACAGGTTCCGAACTACACACGGGCACAGGGGAGGTAGGAAGGTCACATTCGGGCACAACAGATACAGTTATGTTAGTCACGTCACTTACGGGAGGCACGCTGTCGGACGACTCTGTCGTCGACGTGTCCATCGCCGCGGGGTCTGCCGCCGAAGCGGTTTCCACGTCGCGGCGTGGCGAAGCGGGGGGGTCGGGGGGGGCAGCGCCGGCCGGGCTGACAGCCACGGCGGCGTAGCTGCGCCCCTGGTCCAAGTTGGCTGCGTCCGGCGCCAACTGCACCGGACGCCTACGTTTAGGGCACTCGAGTCGGTAGTGTCCTACCGCGTGGCAGAAACTACAGGTCTGTGGCTGGCCGTTGTACGAGACAAATGCTCGATGGCCGTTGACCAACATAAACGATGGTATGTGCTGACGGACTACCATCGTCACACTTCGAATGCCGTTAAAAACTTGGTAGCGGTAATCGCTGGACCAACGCTCCCTCACTATATTCGTAACCTCACCGTATGGTCGTAAATGTCTAGTCAGGGTATCGTCACGTATTTCGTAAGGTAGATTGAAAACACGGACATGGCGGACACCAAAGCCCGCGTGCGAGATCTTAACCGCACTAATGTGACCGTTAAGGTGACGAAATTTGCGTTCGCCATTATTAACGGCAACTACCCTGTCACACACGTCAGACGACACAAGTTTCAAAAACAAAACGTTAATAAACGTGTCATACTGGATACAAATTACGTCATTGACCGGTAAAAGTAAATCATCCTCGAGCCATCGGTGGATTTCATAAGCCGTGGGTTTATCTGAATTCTTAGGAAACTGCACCTGAACGTTATTCTCGCGTTCCTCACTTGTAGAAAAACTGGACATGATCGGACTTACTTGATATTTGTAGAGTAGAAGAAGAGAAACACGCCGCCGCGACCCGCAGCGACGCTAACACCAGACGTAAACAACCTGTCCGCCGCACCGAGGCGAGGAGGACAGGCGGGCACGTCCGGCCGAAGCCACGACTCCGAAGAGACTGGTACCTGAAATCAGCGCCTTTTTAAACGCTCAGCCACGCTACCCGCCCTGCAAAAAACGCTCGTGTGTTGTCTCTTTGCAGACGACACCACACCGTCTTGGCTTAAAGAAAAAAACGTGCGTGCGTGCGGCGGCGGCGGCGACGACGACGTTAAAAATCATAGATATACTGGTTGCGTATAAAATCCCGATTTTTTGGTCCCTATTTCTTTCGAATTGTTTGCCATTCGACTGCGATTATTGATACACATTCCGTAATTAGTAAGGGTGGTGTTTTTAACAAAAATTGTCATTGTCACTGTCAATTTCGGCAGATTTTTCCACTTTACCACATGCATAGGGACACTTGGCTACTAGTCTGACATTACGACACATCTGTACTGCTTCTAAAATCACGAAATGTAAGAATACGGCAATTCGCGAGTACCTGAGTGCTAATATATGTCCAAATTGCTTTCATAACGTTCACGCGTAATAATTCTTGTACAATCAGCTGTTTGAAAAATGCATGTGGCTGCTTTTCTTTTATTTACATTTTTTTTAGTCACCTAACGCCTAAACTGTGGTCGATTTCGTAAGAAATGCACGTGACTCTCACATGTAAACACTCGTGTACCTTCTACTACACCTGAAGTACAAAAACGTTTGTGGCAGCTATTTTAAAAAATTTTACTGTTCTTTTTCTATAATTTCTATTTTTTTTTTTTTTTTTTTTTTTTTTTTTTTTTACCTGTCATGACATTCACGCGTAATAATCCTTGTGCAATAAACTGTGTACAAAAACGCATGTGGCAGCGGTGGGATTCGAACCCACGCCTCCGAAGAGACTGGTGCCTTAAACCAGCGCCTTAGACCGCTCGGCCACGCTACCAGCGGAAATACGAGCGCACTTTTCTTATATTGCTCCTGTTTTTTTTCTTTTCTTTTTTCTTTTTTTATTCATTTATTTAATGGCGTAACGTCACATAACATTCTTTCGCTGTTGATCCATCACAGGTCAAACTTCTAACCCTTTCGGATACTTTTCACGAGCGTCAGGCGAGTAACACCAAGACAATTTGCGTAAGAGAAACACCAAAACAAACATTCCGGTGCCGGGAATCGAACCCGGGCCTCCTGGGTGAGAGCCAGGTATCCTAGCCACTAGACCACACCGGACTAAGAATTTTGAGCCAACTACTATGCTTTATGCGCAACCACACGCTTCCTCGCTAATAATTCACATTCGAAGAAACGTGTGTCCATGACATATTTCGTAATGACGATCGCCAGCAATAACGAAAATATGTATATATAAAAATAAAAGAAAAAAAAAAAAACTAAGCACACGGTAGCTCTGAGATTCGAACCCACGCCTCCGAAGAGACTGGTACCTGAAATCAGCGCCTTTTTAAACGCTCAGCCACGCTACCCGCCCTGCAAAAAACGCTCGTGTGTTGTCTCTTTGCAGACGACACCACACCGTCTTGGCTTAAAGAAAAAAACGTGCGTGCGTGCGGCGGCGGCGGCGGCGACGACGACGTTAAAAATCATAGATATACTGGTTGCGTATAAAATCCCGATTTTTTGGTCCCTATTTCTTTCGAATTGTTTGCCATTCGACTGCGATTATTGATACACATTCCGTAATTAGTAAGGGTGGTGTTTTTAACAAAAATTGTCATTGTCACTGTCAATTTCGGCAGATTTTTCCACTTTACCACATGCATAGGGACACTTGGCTACTAGTCTGACATTACGACACATCTGTACTGCTTCTAAAATCACGAAATGTAAGAATACGGCAATTCGCGAGTACCTGAGTGCTAATATATGTCCAAATTGCTTTCATAACGTTCACGCGTAATAATTCTTGTACAATCAGCTGTTTGAAAAATGCATGTGGCTGCTTTTCTTTTATTTACATTTTTTTTAGTCACCTAACGCCTAAACTGTGGTCGATTTCGTAAGAAATGCACGTGACTCTCACATGTAAACACTCGTGTACCTTCTACTACACCTGAAGTACAAAAACGTTTGTGGCAGCTATTTTAAAAAATTTTACTGTTCTTTTTCTATAATTTCTATTTTTTTTTTTTTTTTTTTTTTTTTTTTTTACCTGTCATGACATTCACGCGTAATAATCCTTGTGCAATAAACTGTGTACAAAAACGCATGTGGCAGCGGTGGGATTCGAACCCACGCCTCCGAAGAGACTGGTGCCTTAAACCAGCGCCTTAGACCGCTCGGCCACGCTACCAGCGGAAATACGAGCGCACTTTTCTTATATTGCTCCTGTTTTTTTTCTTTTCTTTTTTCTTTTTTTATTCATTTATTTAATGGCGTAACGTCACATAACATTCTTTCGCTGTTGATCCATCACAGGTCAAACTTCTAACCCTTTCGGATACTTTTCACGAGCGTCAGGCGAGTAACACCAAGACAATTTGCGTAAGAGAAACACCAAAACAAACATTCCGGTGCCGGGAATCGAACCCGGGCCTCCTGGGTGAGAGCCAGGTATCCTAGCCACTAGACCACACCGGACTAAGAATTTTGAGCCAACTACTATGCTTTATGCGCAACCACACGCTTCCTCGCTAATAATTCACATTCGAAGAAACGTGTGTCCATGACATATTTCGTAATGACGATCGCCAGCAATAACGAAAATATGTATATATAAAAATAAAAGAAAAAAAAAAACTAAGCACACGGTAGCTCTGAGATTCGAACCCACGCCTCCGAAGAGACTGGTACCTGAAATCAGCGCCTTTTTAAACGCTCAGCCACGCTACCCGCCCTGCAAAAAACGCTCGTGTGTTGTCTCTTTGCAGACGACACCACACCGTCTTGGCTTAAAGAAAAAAACGTGCGTGCGTGCGGCGGCGGCGGCGGCGACGACGACGTTAAAAATCATAGATATACTGGTTGCGTATAAAATCCCGATTTTTTGGTCCCTATTTCTTTCGAATTGTTTGCCATTCGACTGCGATTATTGATACACATTCCGTAATTAGTAAGGGTGGTGTTTTTAACAAAAATTGTCATTGTCACTGTCAATTTCGGCAGATTTTTCCACTTTACCACATGCATAGGGACACTTGGCTACTAGTCTGACATTACGACACATCTGTACTGCTTCTAAAATCACGAAATGTAAGAATACGGCAATTCGCGAGTACCTGAGTGCTAATATATGTCCAAATTGCTTTCATAACGTTCACGCGTAATAATTCTTGTACAATCAGCTGTTTGAAAAATGCATGTGGCTGCTTTTCTTTTATTTACATTTTTTTTAGTCACCTAACGCCTAAACTGTGGTCGATTTCGTAAGAAATGCACGTGACTCTCACATGTAAACACTCGTGTACCTTCTACTACACCTGAAGTACAAAAACGTTTGTGGCAGCTATTTTAAAAAATTTTACTGTTCTTTTTCTATAATTTCTATTTTTTTTTTTTTTTTTTTTTTTTTTTTTTACCTGTCATGACATTCACGCGTAATAATCCTTGTGCAATAAACTGTGTACAAAAACGCATGTGGCAGCTTTTTTTTTTTTTTTTTTTTTTTTTTTTTTTTTTTTTTTTTTTAAATAAATTAGAGCAAAAAATTGGAAACCTTTTTTTTTTTTTTTTTTTTTTTTTATTGCATGTGGCAACTTTTTTTTTATTACTTTCTGTTTGTTATTGGCAGCCGTTTTTTTTTCTTTTTTTTTCCTAATCTCTTCCTCTTCAGGCGTTGGCGCCTAACTAAAGAATTCCCAAAAGAAAAACTAAACTGTCCTAACAAAAAAAAAAGGTACTAGTGCCACCGCCACTTGTACCCTATGCTAAAAAAAAAAAAAAAAAAAAAAAAAAAAAAAAAAAAAAAAAAAAAAAAAAAAAAAAAGTAGACATTCCCCTGTTTCTTGTTTCTTGAGTAGGGGAAATGGGAATGTCATGTCCTCTCCGTTGAGGATTTGGAAATCTATTTTATAATCGCGACTTCGAACCATTTACATTAATACAGGTCGCCTTGTAATATAAAAAAGTACAACAATGAATTACATATTAACACTCTTCTATAAATATTGGATAATGGTGAAAAGAAAAGTAACAAAATAAATAATAATAAAAGTTAACAAAAATATCCTTGCATGGGAACGATCGAAGAAGAACGCATGTTAGCAAGAACCTAATAAGTACCAATCAAAACCGTGTCCGTAGCTATGTAGTCATCAGTTTAGCAAACCCATGGTGTATTGACACATTCAGGAAATTCGCAAAAGTAAGTCCATATCGGGAGGTAGATTTTTGTTTCTCATGTTGTGTGGCGAGATAGGTAAGAAAGTCCAATTCAGAAGTCAACTTTAGGTGAAAGATAGCGTAAACCGTATGTCCGTAAATCCACAAAGTGGCATTTCGTTTGGTCCGTGGGTAGGCGTCGCACTGCGGGATGATAACGTCCGTTGGTGTAATACTGCGCGTATCGACCCGATTGATAAGACGCGCCATGTCTCTAGCCACTTCCCACACGGCGCTGTGGCGCTGACACTGAAAACGGTGTTCGAGGTCGTCCAGCACACCGCAATCTTCGCAGGCGTCGGACGGGGACAGGTGGATGGAATAGAGCTTCTCGTTCGTCGGGTATGTCCGGTGTACGACCTTGTACCATACTCCGTGTACGTGCGATGGAAGAAAGCTGGAGGCGATATTCTTCCATACAGCGTCCCAGTCGTACTGCGGCAGCCTGAGTTCCCATTTTGTGCGCGCCGGACAGCCACGGAGCGCCGCCGCAATCTCGCTCGCTCTACCGCAAGTTACGTCGCCGAGTATCAAATAGCTGTTATCCAGATAGTAGCGGCGAACGTAATTACAGCAGAACGGCACGTGACTGACGGACACAGGCGCTGTCACAGAGTGGGGGCGGAACCTTTCGAAGACGGCAGCGGTGGTGCCGCGTGGGTCCTTCTTCAGCACAGCGGAGGTCCTCTTCCAGAACAGCGCTGCACTTTTTGCCCGGAAGTCCACCAACCCGAGCCCGCCCTGTTGCTGGGGCAGGGTGCACGTGGCGAGCGACGCCTTAAAGACGTCGCCGCGCCAGATGAACCAGTACACGGCGGACTGTATGGCGCGCGCCAGTAACTTCGGCACAGGCAGCACCTGCGCAAGATACCAGGCGCGCGCGAGCAGATGGGAGTCCGCCAGCCGCACCCTGTCTCGCAGCGCGAGGGCGCGGGCCGCGTAGATCCGGGCGACGGCGCGGACCTTGTGCAGCGTCGGCCGCCAGTTCAACGCCTCCATCTGTTGAGGGTTGGCGGTGATGGTGACGCCGAGTACCTTGTGCTGGTCGCGCACGCAAAACCAGTCACCGGCGAGGGAGCGCGCGCGGGGCGTCAGGGGCAGCAGCACCGTCTTGCGGCGGTTCACCACCGCACCCGTCGCCCGCTCGAAGTGTTGAAGTGTGCGATGCAGGGTGTCCACGTCGGCGGCTCGGTCCAAGAAGACGCCCAGATCGTCGGCATAGGCCTTACACACAAGGCGCGTGTTGCCGATGGTGATGCCGGTGCATACTTCACTGATGGTCCGCAGAAGTGGATCTAGGGCGACGGCGAATAGCGCCATACTCAGTGGGCACCCCTGGCGCACAGAGCGGGCCACCGGGAAGACGGGGGTGAGGCGGCCGTTGACGGAGACGCGGGACGTCGCCGTTCCCAACAGATTCCGCACCATCGTCGTAAACTTTCGACCGAAGCCCATTGCAGTCAACACCCTACAGAGGTAAGTATGGCTGATTCGGTCGAAAGCGTTCTGAAAGTCGATTAAAATGATCGCCGCCGTCCGCAGTCGTGCGCTCTTCACGTACCCAACGCAGTCACGGTACGCCAGGATGGCGTCGAAGATACTGCGGTCCCTGACGGCGCAGGTCTGGTCGCCGCTCAGGGCCGTCGGCAGCACATTACGCAGACGAGACGCCACGCAGCGCGTGACAATCTTGTAATCTGCGTTGAGTAACGTGATTGGTCGGACGGTGGCGATGCTCGGTGTAGCAGTCGATTTACGAATTAGCGTGATGTGACCCATTTCAAAGTCCGACGGAATGACGGCACCGTTTTGAACTTCACACGCAAGTTCGCTAAAAACAGTCGTAAAAAGATCGGCAAATGTTTGATAAAACTCCGCAGGTATTCCATCCGGTCCTGGAGACTTCCGTTTAGGACTGCGCTTAATGGAGTCGAGCACGTCGTCAGATGTGAAATGTTCGTTGAGTTGGTTCCGCTCATGACGGCCAAGACTCCGCGGAACATGTTGGAGGAGGCTGCGCAGAGCTCCGGAGTCGGCGTCGACAGCACTGAAGAGCGCACGGAAGTGGTGGTAGGCGTCCTCGGCGATCTGCGACGTGTCCGTGGTGCGGGTGCCGTCGGTCCTCAGCCAGGTGGCGATGTGCAGCTGCCGCCGCCGCTGCCGCTCCCTGTTGAGATGGTACAGCGAGAGCGGCTCGTCGTCCGCGGGGCCGACCGGCTGGCTCCTGGCGATGGCGCCGGCGCACGCGCGCCGCACGGTCTGCAGGTACTGCGCCTGCAGCCGCTTGTACTCCGGCAGCAGCGCGGGCTGTGACGTCACCCGCGCCGCCAGGTCCCGCAGGCAATCTTGCTGGAACAGGGCGGTGGCGCGCCGCCAGCGAGCGGCCTCGCGGCTGACGTCGATCAGATAGCGGCGGACGGCCGGCTTGGCCTCCCGCACCCACCACTCGAGGGCGCCGACGCCCGGGCGCCGAGTCCGCAGGATCTTCTGCCACCGAAGACGGAAACCGTCGACGAAGTTCTCGTCGTCCAGCAAACTGCAGTTTAGTCTCCAGACGGAATTACGACGCGGAACACTAATGCTGCCTAAACGAACCCGACAATAAAAGGCACTGTGGTCAGAGAATATGACCGGTAAAACTTCTGCATGACGGACATGTGCTCGAAGATGGTCTGACACGTAAATTCGGTCGAGCCGGCTGCGACCGGTGGGGTAAAAGAACGTAAAATTAGTAAAATCAGGATATAAAACACGCCACGTGTCCACTAATTTAAAACTATTGACCAAATCCGACAGTTCCGCACATTTGTTGGGTCGCGGCTCCTGGTCTTTGGCATCTAAAACTGCATTAAAATCACCCCCTAAAATAATTGTATTAAAATTGCGTCTTAAAAGTACAGGTAAATCTTGTCCATAAAATTGAGCTCTCGCCGTTTTGCTACCGCCCGACGGAGCATAAACATTGATAAAAACAACGCCTTGGATCGTCACAGAAATTCCGCGTCCGTATGGTAAAATCTCAATGTCCGTTACTAAAAGATCAGACCGTACTAAAAGTGCTGTGCCGGTAGCAGCATCCGGCACAATGTTGTCAATAATAATAAAATCGGTAAAATCAGTTAAAAAACACAGTGCCTCACGAGTTACTTCCTGTAAAAAGGCGACGTGGCAACGGTTCGACAATAAAAGTTCTTTGAGTGCCATGGCCTTATGAGCAGTGCGCATCTTATTTACATTGATAGTGAACACGTTCCACAAGTTTTGCTCAGTCGCCATACTATAAAAACAAACAAACGAGGTTCAATAAAACGGTGCCGTCACTCACATAAGGGTCCACGCTAAAAATGGTCGCGGGTTCAGGTCCCGTCCTCTTCGTCCACAGGCTCCGCCCAGTCCACGCCCGCGAGAGGCGACGACGCCGGTGGGGCCCCCGAAGCCGGTGCGCTGACGCTTGCGGCAGACGCCATTTCGACGTCCGAGGTGGTTGGCGTCGCAGCGACGTCGGCAGTCGGGCGGGTACGACGCCTGCCGGAGTCGTCACCCTCCGCCTTGCGCTTCGAAGACAGAGTCCCCGACGGCGCGACGGGGTCGGTGTCCATAGCGCTTTCGTGCACTGCCGACTTCTTTTCTTGCGCCAAAATGTTCTTCAGGTGAAGAACGGTGGCGTCCCGCCTCTCGGTGTCGGTCCGCGCCACGTCCGTCGTCTGCGGTTGCCGCTGGGCGACGCCGGAGGTGGTTGCGGTCTGCCGCTCAGGGTCCGGCTGGCTGCGCGAGGCGGCCGCCTGCGCACGCGCAGAGGAGCGGTCGCGGCGCCTGGAGCGGGAGCGCGCGCCGCGGTCTCGGCCGCGGGACTCGCGGTGCCGGGGCGCCCCTTCCTGCTCGGCCGGGGACGGACTGCGGTCGCGGTCTCCCCCGACGGACTCCAGCTGGTCGGAAGACGAAGTGGAGTCACGGGGCGGCTTGGGCGGCTGGAAGATGTCACGTCCCAAGTCGGTTGGCGCGTCCGCCGCCGCAGGCGCGTCGACTGTCGCATGATCGGTGGTCGCGGAGGTGGTGGGTTCGGATCCCGTCGCCGAAGCAGACGCGCCAGCGGCGGGTTCCTGCACCGGTTCCGAAGTCGTTCCCTGGGCAGTAGAGACGTCGTCGGGTGCTGAAGGAGAAGACACGTTCGTGGTTCGGTCCGGTTCGTGGCGTTCGGGCAGATCTTCGGCAACCGGTAGCGTATCCATTGCGGCGGAGTCGTCAGCCGGGGCGGCCCCGTCTTCCGGCTCGCGCTGCGCTGGGACGGGTGGAACGCCGGCCGCCACGAGGGCGTAGCTGCCGGGGGTCTCCCTCGGAAGCTGTACGGGTTGTTTCCGTTTTGGACACATCTGCCTGTAGTGTCCGACGCCGTTGCAGAAGGAACATGTCTGCGGTTGGCCGCTGTACGACACGAAGGCCCGGTGTCCGTTGACGAAGACGAAAGACGGGATGTGTTGTTTCACAACCATCTTGACACTTCGGATGCCGTTTTCAACTTGTAGTGCGTACGCGGCCGACCATTTCTCCTTCACGACTTGTAACACTGTTCCGTAGGGACTCAGGTGCCTTGAAATGGTGTCATTTCGTATCTCAAACGGAAGATTGAACACGCGCACGTGGCGAATGCCATAGCCAGCGTGCGTTATTTTCACGGTACTAATATTGCCGTTGAGATGTCGAAATTTCCGTTCGCCGTTCCCTTCATCGACGAGCATCTCGCACAGTTCGGAATTCTTCATCTTGAGGAACAAAGAATTGATGAAAGTGTCGTACTGAACACCAAGAACTTCGTCTGACGTGAACTTTAAATCTTCTATTAACCATCGATGGATCTCATATGCAGTCGGTTTATCCACAGCACGGTCGAAAGAACATTGCACGTTGTTTTCCCTTTCCTCACTATTATCAAATTGCATGGTTCGAAACTGTTAAATATTTGAAAAACTACGCTGCTAAACACACGCCGCCGCGAGCCCCGCAGCGACGCAAATGTAAACAAACACGAGCGCTCGAGCCGCTGCCCGGCGGGCAACCTCTCGAGCCCACGGCTCCGAAGAGACTGGTGCCTTAAACCAGCGCCTTAGACCGCTCGGCCACGCTACCAGCGGAAATACGAGCGCACTTTTCTTATATTGCTCCTGTTTTTTTTCTTTTCTTTTTTCTTTTTTTATTCATTTATTTAATGGCGTAACGTCACATAACATTCTTTCGCTGTTGATCCATCACAGGTCAAACTTCTAACCCTTTCGGATACTTTTCACGAGCGTCAGGCGAGTAACACCAAGACAATTTGCGTAAGAGAAACACCAAAACAAACATTCCGGTGCCGGGAATCGAACCCGGGCCTCCTGGGTGAGAGCCAGGTATCCTAGCCACTAGACCACACCGGACTAAGAATTTTGAGCCAACTACTATGCTTTATGCGCAACCACACGCTTCCTCGCTAATAATTCACATTCGAAGAAACGTGTGTCCATGACATATTTCGTAATGACGATCGCCAGCAATAACGAAAATATGTATATATAAAAATAAAAGAAAAAAAAAAACTAAGCACACGGTAGCTCTGAGATTCGAACCCACGCCTCCGAAGAGACTGGTACCTGAAATCAGCGCCTTTTTAAACGCTCAGCCACGCTACCCGCCCTGCAAAAAACGCTCGTGTGTTGTCTCTTTGCAGACGACACCACACCGTCTTGGCTTAAAGAAAAAAACGTGCGTGCGTGCGGCGGCGGCGGCGGCGGCGGCGGCGACGACGACGTTAAAAATCATAGATATACTGGTTGCGTATAAAATCCCGATTTTTTGGTCCCTATTTCTTTCGAATTGTTTGCCATTCGACTGCGATTATTGATACACATTCCGTAATTAGTAAGGGTGGTGTTTTTAACAAAAATTGTCATTGTCACTGTCAATTTCGGCAGATTTTTCCACTTTACCACATGCATAGGGACACTTGGCTACTAGTCTGACATTACGACACATCTGTACTGCTTCTAAAATCACGAAATGTAAGAATACGGCAATTCGCGAGTACCTGAGTGCTAATATATGTCCAAATTGCTTTCATAACGTTCACGCGTAATAATTCTTGTACAATCAGCTGTTTGAAAAATGCATGTGGCTGCTTTTCTTTTATTTACATTTTTTTTAGTCACCTAACGCCTAAACTGTGGTCGATTTCGTAAGAAATGCACGTGACTCTCACATGTAAACACTCGTGTACCTTCTACTACACCTGAAGTACAAAAACGTTTGTGGCAGCTATTTTAAAAAATTTTACTGTTCTTTTTCTATAATTTCTATTTTTTTTTTTTTTTTTTTTTTTTTTTTACCTGTCATGACATTCACGCGTAATAATCCTTGTGCAATAAACTGTGTACAAAAACGCATGTGGCAGCTTTTTTTTTTTTTTTTTTTTTTTTTTTTTTTTTTTTTTTTTTTTTTTAAATAAATTAGAGCAAAAAATTGGAAACCTTTTTTTTTTTTTTTTTTTTTTTTTTTTATTGCATGTGGCAACTTTTTTTTTATTACTTTCTGTTTGTTATTGGCAGCCGTTTTTTTTTCTTTTTTTTTCCTAATCTCTTCCTCTTCAGGCGTTGGCGCCTAACTAAAGAATTCCCAAAAGAAAAACTAAACTGTCCTAACAAAAAAAAAAGGTACTAGTGCCACCGCCACTTGTACCCTATGCTAAAAAAAAAAAAAAAAAAAAAAAAAAAAAAAAAAAAAAAAAAAAAAAAAAAAAAGTAGACATTCCCCTGTTTCTTGTTTCTTGAGTAGGGGAAATGGGAATGTCATGTCCTCTCCGTTGAGGATTTGGAAATCTATTTTATAATCGCGACTTCGAACCATTTACATTAATACAGGTCGCCTTGTAATATAAAAAAGTACAACAATGAATTACATATTAACACTCTTCTATAAATATTGGATAATGGTGAAAAGAAAAGTAACAAAATAAATAATAATAAAAGTTAACAAAAATATCCTTGCATGGGAACGATCGAAGAAGAACGCATGTTAGCAAGAACCTAATAAGTACCAATCAAAACCGTGTCCGTAGCTATGTAGTCATCAGTTTAGCAAACCCATGGTGTATTGACACATTCAGGAAATTCGCAAAAGTAAGTCCATATCGGGAGGTAGATTTTTGTTTCTCATGTTGTGTGGCGAGATAGGTAAGAAAGTCCAATTCAGAAGTCAACTTTAGGTGAAAGATAGCGTAAACCGTATGTCCGTAAATCCACAAAGTGGCATTTCGTTTGGTCCGTGGGTAGGCGTCGCACTGCGGGATGATAACGTCCGTTGGTGTAATACTGCGCGTATCGACCCGATTGATAAGACGCGCCATGTCTCTAGCCACTTCCCACACGGCGCTGTGGCGCTGACACTGAAAACGGTGTTCGAGGTCGTCCAGCACACCGCAATCTTCGCAGGCGTCGGACGGGGACAGGTGGATGGAATAGAGCTTCTCGTTCGTCGGGTATGTCCGGTGTACGACCTTGTACCATACTCCGTGTACGTGCGATGGAAGAAAGCTGGAGGCGATATTCTTCCATACAGCGTCCCAGTCGTACTGCGGCAGCCTGAGTTCCCATTTTGTGCGCGCCGGACAGCCACGGAGCGCCGCCGCAATCTCGCTCGCTCTACCGCAAGTTACGTCGCCGAGTATCAAATAGCTGTTATCCAGATAGTAGCGGCGAACGTAATTACAGCAGAACGGCACGTGACTGACGGACACAGGCGCTGTCACAGAGTGGGGGCGGAACCTTTCGAAGACGGCAGCGGTGGTGCCGCGTGGGTCCTTCTTCAGCACAGCGGAGGTCCTCTTCCAGAACAGCGCTGCACTTTTTGCCCGGAAGTCCACCAACCCGAGCCCGCCCTGTTGCTGGGGCAGGGTGCACGTGGCGAGCGACGCCTTAAAGACGTCGCCGCGCCAGATGAACCAGTACACGGCGGACTGTATGGCGCGCGCCAGTAACTTCGGCACAGGCAGCACCTGCGCAAGATACCAGGCGCGCGCGAGCAGATGGGAGTCCGCCAGCCGCACCCTGTCTCGCAGCGCGAGGGCGCGGGCCGCGTAGATCCGGGCGACGGCGCGGACCTTGTGCAGCGTCGGCCGCCAGTTCAACGCCTCCATCTGTTGAGGGTTGGCGGTGATGGTGACGCCGAGTACCTTGTGCTGGTCGCGCACGCAAAACCAGTCACCGGCGAGGGAGCGCGCGCGGGGCGTCAGGGGCAGCAGCACCGTCTTGCGGCGGTTCACCACCGCACCCGTCGCCCGCTCGAAGTGTTGAAGTGTGCGATGCAGGGTGTCCACGTCGGCGGCTCGGTCCAAGAAGACGCCCAGATCGTCGGCATAGGCCTTACACACAAGGCGCGTGTTGCCGATGGTGATGCCGGTGCATACTTCACTGATGGTCCGCAGAAGTGGATCTAGGGCGACGGCGAATAGCGCCATACTCAGTGGGCACCCCTGGCGCACAGAGCGGGCCACCGGGAAGACGGGGGTGAGGCGGCCGTTGACGGAGACGCGGGACGTCGCCGTTCCCAACAGATTCCGCACCATCGTCGTAAACTTTCGACCGAAGCCCATTGCAGTCAACACCCTACAGAGGTAAGTATGGCTGATTCGGTCGAAAGCGTTCTGAAAGTCGATTAAAATGATCGCCGCCGTCCGCAGTCGTGCGCTCTTCACGTACCCAACGCAGTCACGGTACGCCAGGATGGCGTCGAAGATACTGCGGTCCCTGACGGCGCAGGTCTGGTCGCCGCTCAGGGCCGTCGGCAGCACATTACGCAGACGAGACGCCACGCAGCGCGTGACAATCTTGTAATCTGCGTTGAGTAACGTGATTGGTCGGACGGTGGCGATGCTCGGTGTAGCAGTCGATTTACGAATTAGCGTGATGTGACCCATTTCAAAGTCCGACGGAATGACGGCACCGTTTTGAACTTCACACGCAAGTTCGCTAAAAACAGTCGTAAAAAGATCGGCAAATGTTTGATAAAACTCCGCAGGTATTCCATCCGGTCCTGGAGACTTCCGTTTAGGACTGCGCTTAATGGAGTCGAGCACGTCGTCAGATGTGAAATGTTCGTTGAGTTGGTTCCGCTCATGACGGCCAAGACTCCGCGGAACATGTTGGAGGAGGCTGCGCAGAGCTCCGGAGTCGGCGTCGACAGCACTGAAGAGCGCACGGAAGTGGTGGTAGGCGTCCTCGGCGATCTGCGACGTGTCCGTGGTGCGGGTGCCGTCGGTCCTCAGCCAGGTGGCGATGTGCAGCTGCCGCCGCCGCTGCCGCTCCCTGTTGAGATGGTACAGCGAGAGCGGCTCGTCGTCCGCGGGGCCGACCGGCTGGCTCCTGGCGATGGCGCCGGCGCACGCGCGCCGCACGGTCTGCAGGTACTGCGCCTGCAGCCGCTTGTACTCCGGCAGCAGCGCGGGCTGTGACGTCACCCGCGCCGCCAGGTCCCGCAGGCAATCTTGCTGGAACAGGGCGGTGGCGCGCCGCCAGCGAGCGGCCTCGCGGCTGACGTCGATCAGATAGCGGCGGACGGCCGGCTTGGCCTCCCGCACCCACCACTCGAGGGCGCCGACGCCCGGGCGCCGAGTCCGCAGGATCTTCTGCCACCGAAGACGGAAACCGTCGACGAAGTTCTCGTCGTCCAGCAAACTGCAGTTTAGTCTCCAGACGGAATTACGACGCGGAACACTAATGCTGCCTAAACGAACCCGACAATAAAAGGCACTGTGGTCAGAGAATATGACCGGTAAAACTTCTGCATGACGGACATGTGCTCGAAGATGGTCTGACACGTAAATTCGGTCGAGCCGGCTGCGACCGGTGGGGTAAAAGAACGTAAAATTAGTAAAATCAGGATATAAAACACGCCACGTGTCCACTAATTTAAAACTATTGACCAAATCCGACAGTTCCGCACATTTGTTGGGTCGCGGCTCCTGGTCTTTGGCATCTAAAACTGCATTAAAATCACCCCCTAAAATAATTGTATTAAAATTGCGTCTTAAAAGTACAGGTAAATCTTGTCCATAAAATTGAGCTCTCGCCGTTTTGCTACCGCCCGACGGAGCATAAACATTGATAAAAACAACGCCTTGGATCGTCACAGAAATTCCGCGTCCGTATGGTAAAATCTCAATGTCCGTTACTAAAAGATCAGACCGTACTAAAAGTGCTGTGCCGGTAGCAGCATCCGGCACAATGTTGTCAATAATAATAAAATCGGTAAAATCAGTTAAAAAACACAGTGCCTCACGAGTTACTTCCTGTAAAAAGGCGACGTGGCAACGGTTCGACAATAAAAGTTCTTTGAGTGCCATGGCCTTATGAGCAGTGCGCATCTTATTTACATTGATAGTGAACACGTTCCACAAGTTTTGCTCAGTCGCCATACTATAAAAACAAACAAACGAGGTTCAATAAAACGGTGCCGTCACTCACATAAGGGTCCACGCTAAAAATGGTCGCGGGTTCAGGTCCCGTCCTCTTCGTCCACAGGCTCCGCCCAGTCCACGCCCGCGAGAGGCGACGACGCCGGTGGGGCCCCCGAAGCCGGTGCGCTGACGCTTGCGGCAGACGCCATTTCGACGTCCGAGGTGGTTGGCGTCGCAGCGACGTCGGCAGTCGGGCGGGTACGACGCCTGCCGGAGTCGTCACCCTCCGCCTTGCGCTTCGAAGACAGAGTCCCCGACGGCGCGACGGGGTCGGTGTCCATAGCGCTTTCGTGCACTGCCGACTTCTTTTCTTGCGCCAAAATGTTCTTCAGGTGAAGAACGGTGGCGTCCCGCCTCTCGGTGTCGGTCCGCGCCACGTCCGTCGTCTGCGGTTGCCGCTGGGCGACGCAGGAGGTGGTTGCGGTCTGCCGCTCAGGGTCCGGCTGGCTGCGCGAGGCGGCCGCCTGCGCACGCGCAGAGGAGCGGTCGCGGCGCCTGGAGCGGGAGCGCGCGCCGCGGTCTCGGCCGCGGGACTCGCGGTGCCGGGGCGCCCCTTCCTGCTCGGCCGGGGACGGACTGCGGTCGCGGTCTCCCCCGACGGACTCCAGCTGGTCGGAAGACGAAGTGGAGTCACGGGGCGGCTTGGGCGGCTGGAAGATGTCACGTCCCAAGTCGGTTGGCGCGTCCGCCGCCGCAGGCGCGTCGACTGTCGCATGATCGGTGGTCGCGGAGGTGGTGGGTTCGGATCCCGTCGCCGAAGCAGACGCGCCAGCGGCGGGTTCCTGCACCGGTTCCGAAGTCGTTCCCTGGGCAGTAGAGACGTCGTCGGGTGCTGAAGGAGAAGACACGTTCGTGGTTCGGTCCGGTTCGTGGCGTTCGGGCAGATCTTCGGCAACCGGTAGCGTATCCATTGCGGCGGAGTCGTCAGCCGGGGCGGCCCCGTCTTCCGGCTCGCGCTGCGCTGGGACGGGTGGAACGCCGGCCGCCACGAGGGCGTAGCTGCCGGGGGTCTCCCTCGGAAGCTGTACGGGTTGTTTCCGTTTTGGACACATCTGCCTGTAGTGTCCGACGCCGTTGCAGAAGGAACATGTCTGCGGTTGGCCGCTGTACGACACGAAGGCCCGGTGTCCGTTGACGAAGACGAAAGACGGGATGTGTTGTTTCACAACCATCTTGACACTTCGGATGCCGTTTTCAACTTGTAGTGCGTACGCGGCCGACCATTTCTCCTTCACGACTTGTAACACTGTTCCGTAGGGACTCAGGTGCCTTGAAATGGTGTCATTTCGTATCTCAAACGGAAGATTGAACACGCGCACGTGGCGAATGCCATAGCCAGCGTGCGTTATTTTCACGGTACTAATATTGCCGTTGAGATGTCGAAATTTCCGTTCGCCGTTCCCTTCATCGACGAGCATCTCGCACAGTTCGGAATTCTTCATCTTGAGGAACAAAGAATTGATGAAAGTGTCGTACTGAACACCAAGAACTTCGTCTGACGTGAACTTTAAATCTTCTATTAACCATCGATGGATCTCATATGCAGTCGGTTTATCCACAGCACGGTCGAAAGAACATTGCACGTTGTTTTCCCTTTCCTCACTATTATCAAATTGCATGGTTCGAAACTGTTAAATATTTGAAAAACTACGCTGCTAAACACACGCCGCCGCGAGCCCCGCAGCGACGCAAATGTAAACAAACACGAGCGCTCGAGCCGCTGCCCGGCGGGCAACCTCTCGAGCCCACGGCTCCGAAGAGACTGGTGCCTTAAACCAGCGCCTTAGACCGCTCGGCCACGCTACCAGCGGAAATACGAGCGCACTTTTCTTATATTGCTCCTGTTTTTTTTCTTTTCTTTTTTCTTTTTTTATTCATTTATTTAATGGCGTAACGTCACATAACATTCTTTCGCTGTTGATCCATCACAGGTCAAACTTCTAACCCTTTCGGATACTTTTCACGAGCGTCAGGCGAGTAACACCAAGACAATTTGCGTAAGAGAAACACCAAAACAAACATTCCGGTGCCGGGAATCGAACCCGGGCCTCCTGGGTGAGAGCCAGGTATCCTAGCCACTAGACCACACCGGACTAAGAATTTTGAGCCAACTACTATGCTTTATGCGCAACCACACGCTTCCTCGCTAATAATTCACATTCGAAGAAACGTGTGTCCATGACATATTTCGTAATGACGATCGCCAGCAATAACGAAAATATGTATATATAAAAATAAAAGAAAAAAAAAAACTAAGCACACGGTAGCTCTGAGATTCGAACCCACGCCTCCGAAGAGACTGGTACCTGAAATCAGCGCCTTTTTAAACGCTCAGCCACGCTACCCGCCCTGCAAAAAACGCTCGTGTGTTGTCTCTTTGCAGACGACACCACACCGTCTTGGCTTAAAGAAAAAAACGTGCGTGCGTGCGGCGGCGGCGGCGGCGACGACGACGTTAAAAATCATAGATATACTGGTTGCGTATAAAATCCCGATTTTTTGGTCCCTATTTCTTTCGAATTGTTTGCCATTCGACTGCGATTATTGATACACATTCCGTAATTAGTAAGGGTGGTGTTTTTAACAAAAATTGTCATTGTCACTGTCAATTTCGGCAGATTTTTCCACTTTACCACATGCATAGGGACACTTGGCTACTAGTCTGACATTACGACACATCTGTACTGCTTCTAAAATCACGAAATGTAAGAATACGGCAATTCGCGAGTACCTGAGTGCTAATATATGTCCAAATTGCTTTCATAACGTTCACGCGTAATAATTCTTGTACAATCAGCTGTTTGAAAAATGCATGTGGCTGCTTTTCTTTTATTTACATTTTTTTTAGTCACCTAACGCCTAAACTGTGGTCGATTTCGTAAGAAATGCACGTGACTCTCACATGTAAACACTCGTGTACCTTCTACTACACCTGAAGTACAAAAACGTTTGTGGCAGCTATTTTAAAAAATTTTACTGTTCTTTTTCTATAATTTCTATTTTTTTTTTTTTTTTTTTTTTTTTTTACCTGTCATGACATTCACGCGTAATAATCCTTGTGCAATAAACTGTGTACAAAAACGCATGTGGCAGCGGTGGGATTCGAACCCACGCCTCCGAAGAGACTGGTGCCTTAAACCAGCGCCTTAGACCGCTCGGCCACGCTACCAGCGGAAATACGAGCGCACTTTTCTTATATTGCTCCTGTTTTTTTTCTTTTCTTTTTTCTTTTTTTATTCATTTATTTAATGGCGTAACGTCACATAACATTCTTTCGCTGTTGATCCATCACAGGTCAAACTTCTAACCCTTTCGGATACTTTTCACGAGCGTCAGGCGAGTAACACCAAGACAATTTGCGTAAGAGAAACACCAAAACAAACATTCCGGTGCCGGGAATCGAACCCGGGCCTCCTGGGTGAGAGCCAGGTTTTTTTTTTTTTCTTTTTTTTTTTTTTTTTTTTTCTTTTTCTTTTTTTTTTTTTTTTTTTTTTTTTTTTTTTTTTTTTTTTTTTTTTTTTTTTCTTTTTTTTTTTTTTTTTTTTGCGAGCTTCAATGCTATACAAAAAACAAAAAAGGTCCCCCGCTGGGCAAACGAAAAATTACTCCCTCATGGGAGATGCGACGTGAAGTACTCGTGGTTTATATATCACCGCGGTCCGAATCTCAACATAAAAAACAACCTTCATTCTTCAGACAAATAGTATATTAAAACAAAAAGAAAGTCATGCCTCCATTGGCAGAGATTCAACGATGACATACTGTAAATATTCACCACACAAGCACCTCAAAGCGTCGAAAAAAAATATATGATAAAAAAAGAAAGAAACTGACACTCTAAAAAATGGGTAAGGTAGCACTCTTCAATGTGCTACACATCCCAGACAAACGCAAAATAGAAAATAAACATAAAAGTAAAAGAGGAAATACTTAAAGAAAAAAAAAAAAACGGGACAGAGAACGATCATTAGAAGCGCGACATTTAAATCCACAGGAAAGTACCAAGATGTCCGTGAACAAATGCTAGGTCGTCATAAAGAGTAGGTAAAGACAGTAAAAAAACGGAGAAGATTCGCGACAATGAACCACAGGAGAAAAGTAATGTCCGTGGTTCATTGCGGAAAAGATATTGAAAGTTTCGCAAATCCGTGTAAAAGAGACACATCCAGGAATTTGGCATATAGCCGTCTATAATCGGGTAAGTCACAAATCTGGTTATGTTCGGCCCATAGATACGTCAGGTAATCTATGGGCGAAGTCAATTTCAAAGTAAAAATCGCAAACACGGTATGTCCGAGTATCCACACTGTAGCATTTCTTTTAGACATCGGGTAAGCGGTACATTGCGGCAGCAGCACGTCGTCGATGGTGACTGACCTGGTGTCGACCCGGTTGATGAGCCGCACCAAGTCCCGCGCGGTCTCCCACACCTGGCTGTGACGCCGACACTCGAAGCGGTGACGTAGAGTGTCGGGCAGTCCGCACTCCTCGCACGCGTTGGAGGTGGCGAGGCGGATGTCGAACAGCCGCTGGGCGGTGGGGAAGACGCGGTGGACGACGGCGAACCACGCGCCGTGCACCCTGGAGGGCAGGAAGGCGGCGGCCAGGTTGCGCCAGACGGCCGGCCAGCGGACGTCCGGGATGCGGTACTCCCACTTGCTCCTCGCCGTCGAGCCGCGGAGCGCCGCGGCGACGTCGGCAGCCCTGGTGGTCGGGCTGTCCGCGAGCAGCAAGTAGGAGTCGTCCACGAAGAAGCGACGCACGTGGTTAAGGTGGAACGGCACGTGCGCCACGTAGACCGGCGCCGTCGGTGAATCCGGGCGGTACCTGGCGAAGAGGGCGGCGGTGGGGCCGCTGGGGTCCCTCCGCATCACCTCCGTCGTCCGCCTCCAGAAGAGGGCCGCGCACCTGGAGCTAAAGTGCACCAGGCCCAAACCCCCGTCCTCCGGCCGGAGAGTGCACACATCCAGGCTGACTTTGAGCGTGGCGCCGCGCCACAGGAACCAATAGGCCGCCTGCTGGACGGCGCGCGCAAGCTGCAGCGGCACGGGCAGCACCTGCGCCAGGAACCACGCGCGCGCGAACACGTGCGTGGCCACGAGCGACGCCTTGTCGCGCAGGGCGAGGCGCCGCGGCGTGTACAGCCTGACGACGGCGCGGATGGCGTTCAGCGCGGGCCGCCAGTTCAGCGCCTCCATGCGCTGAGGGCTGGCCGCCATGACGACGCCCAAGATCTTATGCTGGTCTTTCACAATGTACCAATCCCGTCTTATCCGACCCGCCCGCGGCGTGAGAGGAACGTAGATGGTTTTCCTACAATTCATGATAGCCCCGGTCGCGCGCTCAAATTGTGACAGAACCCGATATAAAATGTCGACGTCATCCGGACCGTCGACAAAGACGCCCACGTCGTCGGCGTACGCTCGGCACCGGAGCGGCCGACCGCCGACAGAGACGCCCCGACACTTGGCGGTGACGGCGCGGAGCAGGGGGTCGAGGGCGATCGCGAACAGCGCCATGGACAGGGGGCAGCCCTGCCGCACGGAGCGCCGCACGGGGAACGGGGCGGTCAGCTGACCGTTGACCCGCACCCGGGAGGTGGCACACCCCAACAGGTGTCCCACCATCGCCACGAAATCGGAACCGAACCCCATACCCTCCATCACCTTGCGCAAGTAGGTGTGACTCACGCGGTCGAAGGCGTTCTTAAAATCGATCGACACGATCGCGGCATCCGGCACGCGATCGCTCTTGACGTACCCGATACCGTCGCGGTACGCAAGAAGGGCGTCAAAGATGGTACGATCGGGAACTGCACAAGTTTGGCTCTCGCAAAGGACACTACTTAAAACAGTACGCACACGGGACGCTACACAACGAGTTAAAATTTTAAAATCTGCATTTAAAAGTGTGATCGGTCTGACTGTGTGGACACTGGGTATCGCGTTGCTTTTTGGTATCAACGTGACCACGCCTTCCGCAAAAGCGGTGGGAATATGCGCGCCACGTTGGATGTCGCGCGCAATCTCTAGCAGCACGGGACTTAAAACGTCATAAAATTTCTGATAAAATTCCGCGGGGATGCCGTCCGGACCGGGCGACCTCCCCTTCGGACTCCGTCGCACAGAATCGGACAGCTCGTCATTTTCAAACGGAGCATTTAATTGCTCCCGATCTGTGCGTCCGAGAGAACACGGAATAAAAGATAAAACAGACTGTAACGCGTCAGAATCCAAGTCGACATCTAAAAATAGAGTTCTAAAATGATCGTGGACGTCGGTTAAAATGTCGGACATGGTGCTGGTTCGGGTACCGTCGCGGCTCAGCCAGGAGGAGACTTGCGTGCGCTGTCTGCGCTTGCGCTCCCGGTTCATGTGGTATATGGAGAGGGGCTCGTCGGCCACCGGGCTGGTGGGTTGGCTACGGACGACCACACCCTCCCCCGCGGCCCGCAGGTCGGCCAACCGGCGCGCCTGGAACCGCTTGAACTCTGGGAGCAGCGCGGGCTCTGACGTCACGCGACGTGCCAAATCGCGCAGACACTCCTGGCGGAACTGGTACATGGCGCGGCGATAGCGCGCCGCCTCGCGACTCATGTCCATTAAAAAGCGTCTGAGTGCCGGTTTGGCCACCGACACCCACCACTCTAAAATACTAACGTCACCGGGCCGGTCACGGACAATTTTGTCCCACTTTATTTTAACACTATCGACAAAGTGGGCATCATTTAAAAGACTGACATTAAATTTCCACAGCGCTGCGTGCCGAGGAACACTCGGCCGCGATAAAAACAATTTGCAATAAAAAGCGCTGTGGTCTGAAAAAATCACCGGGAAAACATTAGTAAAAATGATTTTGTCCGACAGGTCAGGCGTGACATAAAAACGGTCCAGCCGGCTGCGACCGGTGGAGTAAAAATGCGTAAAAAGAGTCGTGGCGGGGTGCAGAACCCGCCACGCGTCAACAAAATTAAAAGTACTAACTAAAACGCGTAATTCTTCACATTTGTACGCCCGCGGCTCCTGGTCGCGGTCGTCCAAAACACAATTAAAATCACCACCTAAAATCATTGTCCTAAAATTTCGTCTTAAAAGGTGACAAACGTCACGCGCATAAAAATCAGCCTTGACCTGTTTATTAGAACCGGCCGGTCCGTAAACATTAATAAAAGCTACCCCGTTAATAACAATAGCAATTCCACGACCATCGGGGAGCAACTCTATATCACTTACTGGGATATCTGACTGGACTAAAATAGCAGTGCCTGCAGAGTCATCAGGTAAAACGTTATCGATAATATTAAAATCCGACAGATCAGATAAAAATAACATGGCCTCACGGGTAACCTCTTGTAAAAGCGCAACGTGACAATTGTGATATAATAAAAAATCTCTTAAAGCTATCACTTTGTACACGCTGCGCATACGACTAACATTAATCGTTAAAATATTGTAGGTTCCCGGATTGGCCATTAAAACAACATTAACTCATTAAAACAACAAGTAAAAGACTTTGCAGACACCGTAAAATTCGATATTAAAAGGTAAAACTAACTAAAAACAATTAAAACCGTGCTGCCAGCTAAAACAATTTAAAAAGTGGTCACGTCGGTCGTCATTTGTGAGTCAGGGTTCAAGTCCCGTCCTCGTCTTCCGGCGGCGCCTCCGCCCAGTCGAAGCGCACGCCGGGGGGGAGGGGCGGCGGGGGCGGAATCAGGCCCCCCGTCGCTCGCTCTGGTTTCTCCCCCACCTCCTGCGACACCCCAACCGACTGACGAGATTTCCACACTTGGGAAATCTCGTCCTCGGCCTTCCTCTTTAAGGCCGATGAGCTACCTGTCGGGGGGGAATCGTCCTCCATAGCGAGGTCCGCGTCTGTTGTCATCATCTTCTGTGACAGCAGCGACTGAAGGTGCTGAACTGTCACAGAAAACGCGGTTGACTCCGCGGAGGAACGATCCGTGTCCGCCCGCTGCTGCGGTCGGCTGCTGGGGGGCGGAGGGGGGGGGCAGCGGCGGCCTGCGGGACCCGGGCTCCGGGTCTGCGCGGTCCCGACGCGACACGTGCTGTCGCGGCGCCGGGGACCGTACAGGGGACCCGGAGGGATCGCGACGCGAACCGCCGGACCTACGGGACGAGCTTGAGCGTCGAGTGCGTGACCGCACTCGCCTCGGCCGAGGGGGGGGCACCTCCGACTGAACACTGGCCTGAGGCACTGGTTCAGATTCTGGGGCCACATCCCCCACAGCCGAAAGCACGGCGGGAACGGTCAAATGGACGCGGTCTACGTCCACCTCTGTGCCGGACACGGCAATAGGTGGTAATGCCTTGGTATCCGTCTGTACCGTAGACCCGGCGGTAGCCGGATCTACAGTAATATTAGTGGTAGCCGGAACTTCAGTTGGCAGGGTGGTATCCTGATCTACAGTTGTCCGGCTGGTAGCCGGATCTACAGTTGTCCGGCT
>JAOYRU010000441.1:0-2500 GCA_026315105.1 Locusta migratoria | reverse complement strand
TCCACAAACGTCACACGCACTGGTCCGGATGAAACGGATGGCGTGGAGGCGAGCGTTGGTGGCGATCGTCTTGTTCACCACTTTATACCATGTCGATCGGACCAGCCCAGGTAGTATCGGGCTGGCGATGGTCCTCCAGATGGTCTTCCAATCGACATGTGGCAGGCGCAGTTCCCACTTGTTTCTGCTTGGACATCCACGGAGATCGTCGACTATCTTGGCGACGACATTGCCTCTCAGCACCGTCGGCGAGACGTAGCTCCGATGGAGAAAGTAGTATCGGACGTAGGGCAAAGTCAGCGGGATACTCCTTAGATCAACGGGTGCAGTCAATGAAGGCGGCCTGTATCTCCTAAACAGGACTGCAGTCGGTCCATCGGGGAACCTTTCGGCAACCGCGCGCGTCCTTTTGATGAAGAGTGCTGCGCATTTGGCGCCGAAGTCGACGAGACCGATGCCTCCCTCAGTCGGCCTGAGGGTGCAAGTGGGTTGCGAGACACGGAAAATCTCCCCTCTCCAGATCATCCACGAGACGGCATTTTGAATAGCACGCTCTATCTTCTTGGGCACCGGGATGATCTGAGCCAAGTACCACGCCCTGGCCAGAATATGCGTATTAACGATGGACACCCTGTCTCCGAGGCCCAGATTGCGAACGGATTGAATCCTCGCGACGGCACGGACCTTATTTAGCACATCCCTCCAATTCATGGTCCGCATCCGCTTAGGGGAACTGGTCATAGTTAGTCCTAACACTTTTTGTTGCTGGACAATAGTATACCACTCACGCCGTATATGTTGATAGCGTGGTGTGAGGGGTAGGAGGACCGTCTTGGTGGAACTAACGACGGCACCCGTAGCACGCTCAAAATGTTTCAATGTCACATGCAAACGATCCACATCAGCCTCATGCTCTATAAATACTCCTAGATCATCCGCATAGGCTCGACAAGTAAGCTGGCGGGTACCAACATTAATGCCCTGACATTCTTCGGTGATATATCGAAGAAGAGGATCAAGGGCAACAGCGTAGAGCGCCATGGAAAGTGGGCAGCCCTGGCGTACAGAGCGACGGATGGGAATCCTGTCGGTGAGGGACCCATTTATAAATACTCTGGACGTGCCTGTCTGAAGAAGATTTTGCACCATGGTAGTAAATTTTAATCCAAATCCCATAGCAGACATCACTCTACGCAAATAAAGGTGACTAATCCTATCAAAAGCATTTTTAAAATCAATTAAAATGATCGCCGCAGACCGCTGTCTTTCACTTTTAATAAAACCTACACAATCCCTGTAAGCCAGTACCGCATCAAAAATATTTCGACCAGGTACTGCACAAGTCTGGTTTTCACTGATTACCTTTGACAACACAGCCTGCATCTTACTGGCTACGCACCTGGCAACAATCTTGTAATCATTATTTAAAAGTGTGATTGGGCGAACATTTTCAATATTTAAAATAGCATTTGACTTCGGAATTAACACAACACCACCTTCAGTAAAAGCTTCTGGGACATTGACACCGCGTTGCAATTCCACAGCAATTGTCTTAAGTGTATCGCTTAAAAGGTAAGAAAACTTCATGTAAAATTCCGCTGGCAAACCATCAAGGCCAGGGGATTTCCCTTTGGGACTCCTCTTAATGGCGTCGTCGATTTCCTCAAGAGTAAAATCATCGTTAAGATTCGTTCTGTCTCTCCTAATTAAAACATGTGGAATTTTACGTAATAATAGCCGCATCAGACGCGCGTCAACACCTGTCTCCTGAAACATGTGCGTAAAGTGTGTGTGAACGTCACGCTTAATGGCCACAATATCCGACGTCCGCACCCCCTCCCGTGTTCTCCACGTCGTGATGTGAAGACGTTCGCGCCGCTTCCGCTCCCTGTTAAGGTGATACACGGACAGGGGTTCGTCCCGAACAGCACCGATGGGTTGGCTACGCACCACCGGGCCCGCCCTCTCGAGTCGCAGGTTGTTCAAAAGGCGCGCCTTGAACTGCTTTAACTCCGGCAGCAGGTCAGGCTGCGCCGTGACCCGGCGCGCAAGGTCCTGCAGGCACTGCGCGTAAAACTGACCCGTCGTCCTGCGCCAGTGGGCCGCGTCCCGACTGTACTCCATCAGGAAGGACCTGATGGCGGGCTTAGCTGTCAGAACCCACCACTCCACCGTGCTAACGGAAGCGTCTTTCTCGCTCAACAAACGCTGCCATAGAGAGGTGAACTGCCGAACCAAACGGCCATCGTTCAGGAGACTGCAATTGAGTTTCCACACGTTCGGACGCCGTGATCGGGGGACGTAAGGCAACCTAATCTGACACAAATAGCTACTGTGGTCGGAAAATGCAACCGGTTGTACTACTGTCTTCACGATCCCTGCCGTGAATGCCGACGAAACATAAATCCTGTCCAGTCGACTGTGACCGGTGGGATAAAAGTAAGTATATTCAGTCGTGCCAGGATTTAGTACCCGCCATGTATCCTTCAAACGGAAAGTA
>JAOYRU010000440.1:0-53736 GCA_026315105.1 Locusta migratoria | reverse complement strand
GCTGCGAATCGCCAAGAGTCGTAGTCTTGAAGCACTGAGAGTGTCGCTGGCGTGTGTGCTCGTAGCATTCCGCTGTCGGCGGGCGTGCGGTGAGGGCGTGTTGTGTTTACGTCGCAGCTTTGGCTGGCCGAGCGCTGTGTTGGTGAGTTTAACGCCGTAGAGCGTTTCCTCATGTATTAAACTTAGACTAACCATGGCAGAACCCGTAAGAGTTGACACGTTGAAGTTTATGTTCGACAAAAGCTTTGCTAGACCTAGTTCGTTTGAAGTAGAGAATTTCATGGAGGAGGTGGTAAAGATAGCAGAGGATGACATGATTGGAATTTGCCCATCGATCTGTAGTAGCACAGTCTTCATTAAGTTGAAAAATGCCAGATGTGTGATGATATTGTTGTTAGATGCGGAGGTAAATTGAAATTTAAACACTCAGACGGTAATATCGGCGAAGTTAGAGTGAGTCATGCTGGGTTTGGCATTAGAACACTACGCATTTTCGAACTGCCGTTCGAAATTACCGCTGACGATATAAATGCTGTTCTGAAACCCTATGGAACCGTTCTCAGTAATGTCGCAGAGAGATGGACAGGTGCTCACAAATTTAAGGTGCTTAATGGTGTCAGGCAGGTCAAAATCGATATGATCAACATATACCTTCTTATATTAGTGTCCGTGGCCATAGAGCTATTGTGATATATGAAGGACAACCTAGAACGTGTGCAGGATGTGGTGGTACAGGACACGTCGTGCTGATTGTATGCAAAGGAGAGTGGCGCAGTTGCCAACAGGCGAAGCAGTGTTTCAGAACACGATGTCACAGCTACCGCTGACTTACGTAGCGGCAGCTCGTGCGTCTGCACCTGAGGTTACGACCGCAGAGCTGGAGGTACCTAATATCGAAGAAAAAATTGAGGAAATCGGAATGGAAACCGACGTCCCAAAATATAATGACGGGCAAATGGCTGTAGAACTGCCAGCAGAAAACGAAGACCGTCCATCCGCGGCTCTTGAGCACGACACTTCAAATACAGAACTCCCGAATGAGGCTTTAACCAATGAGCAGGAGACGGAGCACGACTCCCAAGCAGTTACTTCCGGTGAAACGTCGACGGATAAACAATCTACGGACAATAAAAAACGTCGGATTGCCCACCAGGGAGCTGAAAAAACTGCACCTGCACTGCGAGAGAAAGCAAAACAGTTGCGACAAAGTCGAACGACACAACAGGGAAAAACGCGTGACAGCAACCAGAAAACCATCAAAAAGTCACGAACGGAAGACTCTTACGGCGGCGTCACGGAAACGTCTGGAAACTCTGTGAAGATGACAATGACGACAAAAACTAAAGCGGACAGTGAAGAACAACCTCATGACCTCACAGAGTGGAAAAAGGAAAAACGTAAAGGTAACCTTCCTCGAAACTGGGCTGACGACCATGAAGATGCCAACCTAGACCAAGAATTGATGGAGACGAATGATGAAATGACACAGAAGACTGACGAACTTAGAACCAACGACAATAGACCTTCACCGGCGAAGGACACAGCATTAACTGATGACCCAGACTTCTATTAAACTGAAATTTGTTAGTAGTATGACAGACGGAAAGATAGAAAGAATGATCGCAAAGTTTAGAATTTAAAACAAAAATAGATCATTACCAATATAATATGAGCCGAACTACAAGCATATCGGTTAGCCACAATAAACATCAACAAGATAAGGAGCGCACTCAAACTGCGACTTCTCCAGGACGTGATATATGCCGCAGATATAGACATCGTTATGTTACAAGAAGTGACAGATGCAATTGATCTGGATCGAATAACAGGATATAACGTTATAGCCAACCCAGGCTATACTACTGAACTCGGAACAGCCATTTTAACAAAAGAAGGTATTATAGTCAGACAAATAGAGAAACTACCTAACAGCAGAGGAATAGCATGTACAATAAACAACACCAGAATAGTCAATGTCTACGCGCCTTCAGGAACTGGAAAAAGACGACAACGAGAAGATTTTTCAAAGACGGAATAGTACCGCTCTTTGGGACCGGATATGATCATGTAATATTTGCCGGAGACTTTAATTGTGTCATACACCCGAAGGATCAGACGCCAAATTATAATAAATCAGTTGAGCTTGAAAGCATTGTAAATCAGTTAGGACTTGTTGACACCTGGGAGTATACGCATGGTAACATGCCTGGCTTCACGCACGTCACTAATCACTCGGCAAGTCGTTTAGATCGGATGTACGCATCAGCTGATCTTAAGGAATGTATCCTACATTCGGAAATATGGCCCACCGTCTTCTCCGATCACGCAGCTTTTATGTGTACCATTAATTTGGAGAAACAAGGGACCTATAAGGCACGAGGTCAGTGGAAACTTAACGTTAGCCACTTGTCAGATGCAGGATGTCGTGCAGCTTTTGACACTACGTGGGAAGCATGCGAAAAACGGTTCCCTCAGTACAGCTCACCGATCACTTGGTGATTAAATGCGCTAAGCCTGCAATAACGAGAGCCATGAAAAATTACTCACGGGAGAAGAATGAGTGGCAGAAGAAAACAGTAGAATTTTATTTTCAGTGTCTGAGAGAATTGTATAAACGGGATGCAGCAATAATTCATAATTATGTACAGATTAAGAGAATTCAAGCTAAAATAATCAATTTAAAGAGGAAACAACTAGAAGGATGCAAAATACGGTCACGGCAGCACAATACAGTCCAAGACGAAACAACTTCCGTATATCACTTCATACACGAACATAAAAGGAAAAGCAGAAAAATTCTTACCGAGCTGAGGGCCAGTGATGGACAATTATTGACCAATCAACGCGACATAAAGGAAGAGATACAGAAGCATTTTTCACAGCTCCTAGCCACGAAACCTACAGACGAAACGGCACAAAAGGACTTCACGACACGGGTACCAGGAAGACTCAGTCCGGAAGAAGCAAACAGCCTCACTGCCGAAATCACAGAAGAGGAAGTAGAAGACGTAATACTTAGAAGTCCAAAAAATAGATCACCTGGACCTGACGGTATCCCGGCAGAATTGTATCAAATGTTCGACAAAAACTGCTCAGTAAACTAACGAGCATATGTAATGACCTTATGAATCACAGTACACACATCCCCAAAGAATTCTGCGAGGGAACCGTGGTTCTCGTTCCCAAAACAACAGCAGGCAAGTCCATCAGCAATCTCAGGCCTATAACGCTTCAGAACAGCGACTACAAGATCTTCATGCGAATTCTGATGCAACGTCTCCGTGCAATAATAAACACTGTCACAGGACCGTACCAAACAAGTGTAGGCAAAGACAGAAGAATTTTTCACGCGCTAAGTGATTACAGGGACATAATTGCGATAGCTGAGACATGTAAAATTAGATGTGCAATAGTGTCACTTGATTTCGAACAAGCATTCGACAGAGTCAATCACGATTATCTTTACAACACCACGAGAGCGATGAATTTTCCTCCACAATTCATCGAGATGATCGGGCATTTATTAAAGAATGGCACATCAAAAGTTAATATAAATGGACAATTAACCAGTGCAATACAGATTAATAGCTCTGTTAGGCAAGGATGCCCCTTGTCCGTGTTATTATTTGCTATAGCCATCGAGCCTCTCCTATGTACACTAACGCAAGAGTTGCGGGGATTGCAGATACATGGACAAAATATTGTCTGCAAATCATATGCTGACGACGTAGGACTTGTAGTAAGAAGTGAACGGGAGCTCCAAACCGCTCTTGACATTATTAAAAAGTACGAACTTGCATCTGCTGCCAAACTCAGCAATGTAAAGTCAAGAATTATGACCATTGGAAGTAGCAATAACATCAGAGCGGAAGAACAACTGACGGAAACGGACAGATTGAAATGTCTAGGTATAGTTTACACACGGAATATACGACAAACGGCTGCCCTCAATTACAAAAGAATATTGACGAGTATGAGAGCCGGAATACAACTTCACAGCCTGCGAAACCTCGATGAAATACAAAAGGTTCGGCTAGTTAATACATACATAACGGCCAAAGTGAACTATGTGGCTCAAATTCTGCCATTACCCAAAGAGATGGGAAAGAGAATGCTCGCAGCGCTCGGCCACTTCGTTAGTAAAGGTCAGATTTTTAAAGTCAGATATGACACCCTTACACTAATGCACAAAGATGGCGGCCTTAATCTCACAGATGTTTACAGTAAGGCACAGGCGCTTTACATCTGCAAGACCTACCAACAATGGAAAGTTTCGGCCAACAACTTGGTGGCTCATCTTCTGGATGAGATAGCCCCAATCAGCATGGACCCGCCAGTAGATGTGCACCACATCCCGAACGAGCTGTATCACCTCAAACATTTTCTCGTTGAATACAGCCTTATTCGCAGGGCAGTTCCCCAGAAACACATGCAACGAGTACGAGAAGTCTACAAAAGCTTGATAGACAGAAAACCGAGAAACGTGATAGAACAGAAGCATAATCATTTTAACTGGAAGAAGATATGGGAAAATATTCACGACCGAAATTTACCCACAAACGTAAGATCTACTTGGTATTTAGCATAAACAGGAAGATCCCGACGGCTTTACGGCTACATACCATACACATGGCGGAATCACCAAATTGCAGCACGTGTAACTTAATAGACACAGACGAGCACAAATTTACATGTGACAAAATCAAGGATATTTGGGGTTATGTTCGGCGTGTACTCTCCCTTATGCTACGACATCAGATAATTCTATAACACCAACGAAACTATTACACCCTGAAGAAGTGCCATACCCAAATGCCAAAAGGAATGCTGTCAACTGGATCATGGGACATGCGGTATTCTACATTCTTCGAAATGAAGAAAAAAGCAAAGAAGACTTTTTGATGTATTTGACAATACAACACCACCAGTTAGAACAGATAAAAGATTATAGAACACTATATGCGGATTTTCTAAAGAAAACATTGACGTCTAACTAAATATCTACACAATTTTATTTAATTACTTTTTTTTACTAAAGTGACTGCCTCTTAAGTTGCTTATATATAAATACGAGGAAAAGTTTTGTGTTTATAAACAGATTTGAGTTTTCTTTGAATTTTCTGTGCAGAAAAGCCGAAATAATTTATAACTTGAGCTATTCAACATAGAAGCTCATTGGAAAAAAGGACAGCTTTCCGTTCCTCTTTTATCAAATGCAAAATGAAGTGCAACACTGAGTTCTGGTATATACCATGGAAGAAATATTTCAGTTAACAAAAATGAAGAATAGAAAAGATTTTGATTTCACAGAAAGCAATGAAGCCTAGCCGAAGAAGGCATATTTGGAGAGTGAAAGGACGGGCTAGAAGGGGAGATGGGAGGCCCGAAAAAAAAAAAGGGAAAAATAAAGATAAAAATAAAAGAGAAAAAAAAAACGTAGCCGTGATCGTCTAGTGGTTAGGACATTGCGTTGTGGCCGCAATAACCCAGGTTCGAATCCTGGTCACGGCAATTTTGAAGCTTTTTATTATAGGTAAGACTGGCAGTGGTCAATAGTTTTTAAATGCAAGACCTCTCTTCTGCTGCAAAATTATCCAAAGGTCACAGTTCATACTAGCATTTCATTACGTGCAAGATAATTCGTCTTTCTTTGCGTGCACTGATGACTAAACTATACTGCAGGAACCGGCGTTTGCTTAGTTGGTAGCGTGGCCGAGCGGTCTAAGGCGCTGGTTTTAGGCACCAGTCTCTTCGGAGGCGTGGGTTCGAATCCCACCGCTGCCACAATTTTGGTACTTTGAGGTTGTAGTAGAACGTACACGAATGTTTACATGTGAGAGTCACGTGCAGCTCTTAGGAAATCGACCACCACTGGCAGTGCACCACACTTTAGGCCTTAGGTGATAATGTGCTCTTCAAATCCTGACAACTAGATCCGCGTAGTCACGCCCCACGAGGTAGGGGCTACGCATTTTGTGAATTTCGAATCATTACAGAGGTGTTTGAAACGCCAGAACAGGAGCACTGGTGTGACAAATAGACCTTTAAGACGCATCCGCTAGAAATTGCTCGGTAAAAAACAATTGGAAGGATTTAGTACTGCATGTGTCTACAACAGAGGACCACGGGACATATGGTCAAATGGCGGGGGCCACTACTCATCCAACATCGAATAGCCTCCGAGAAGCAGAGTGCTGTTGATGATGTGAGAAATATTTCGGTATTTACAATTTACGAAGTGTACTCTTATAATCGCAGATGAAATGCAGACGAGGCAAAACAAATAGATGTGTTGAAAAGCGGATTTCATGCACAAGTAGTATCTATGATTTAAAACGTCGTCGTCGTCGCCCGCCGCCGCACGCACGCACGTCATATGAAACACTTGCGATGCAAAGTGCTACCGAAAATACAGGAAAAATAAATAAATAAATAAGTAAATAAAGAAAAGAAAAGAAAACAGCGCCATTTGACCAATACCGGAGGTGAAACTCGATACTTCGCTGCATTACGACTTTAACTTGCCACACAGCTTCGAGTAAGGTGTGTTTGTTGCATGACAGTGCCTTCTGGTGGTACATTATGCACCACATTTAGTGCGGCTGCATCTGTCAGACTTGGTACGGGGGTTGAGCTCATGCCTTTGTACTGTCGCAGCAGATAGGCAATAACAAATTAAGAAATATGATACATGAACTTAAAAATGTTGTATAAGGCACTAGTTTTAGGAACCAGTCTCTTTGGGCCGTGGTTTCGAATCCATGCATTGCCAATTTTGGTTTATCGTTTTCAAGCGAAGACAGTGCGGTATCGTGAGGAAGCAGGCAACACCTTGGTCTTCCATGCGCCGACGGTAGCGTGGCCGAGCGGTCCTAAGGCGCTGGTTTCAGGTACCAGTCTCTTCGGAGGCGTGGGTTCGAATCCCACCGCTGCCATCTGTTTTCTTCCTCTGTCGAAGTCTGGTGTCCTTAGTAATTGCATGAGGTAGTGCAGAAACCCCTATGTTTCCCTGTTTTACACGTGCCACTGCGGTGGCAGCGGTGGCAGTGCTACACTGTTAGATGATGCAGATAACAACGAGCATTATGTTGTAATTGTAATAAGCTGTTTCTTCCAAAAAAAAAAAAAAAAAAAAAAAAAAGAAAAAACTGCGATCAACATGCTATTCCCCCTCTGAATATCTGGTATCGTTGGTATCTGCAGAAGGCTGTGCCGAAAGCGTGTGTGAGTCTCTGTTTTATGGAATGGCAACGATACGGTCGTATGCAAGCAGTGACAGAATCGAAGAAAAAATGCAGAGGTAACTGAGATGGCAGTGTCTACCACGCTATTAGGTGAGACAGTCGCTTACAAACTTTTCTGCGAATGTGAAAAAATGTCAACAGTAATGTAGGTGCATCACCGAGTAGCTGCGCATTCCTTGTCCGGTGTGGTCTAGTGGCTAGGATACCTGGCTCTCACCCAGGAGGCCCGGGTTCGATTCCCGGCACCGGAATGTCACTTTTGGTGCTCGTTCAAAGCAACTTGTATTGACTTTGCAGGGCTGACGCTCTAGGGAAAGTGCATTAAACATCGTTCATTTGAGGCAAAATGATGGTGATAGGGTTCCGACGTCTGTCAGTTTTTTTTTTTTTTTTAAGGAGGAACGTTGTCGGTAGCCAAAAGTTCATCCTAGGAGACCTACAAGCAGCTGGGATGGATGTGAATGCAACCACAGAGAGTAACCGCACACGTACCACACCGTTTAGTGAGCTACAAGCATAGCTACACGATTTCTTGGCGTATACAGGTCGCCTATGTGATAACGACCAATAAACAACTAGCAATTACGTGACGGCTTGGGCTGCGAATCGCCAAGAGTCGTAGTCTTGAAGCACTGAGAGTGTCGCTGGCGTGTGTGCTCGTAGCCGTGATCGTCTAGTGGTTAGGACATTGCGTTGTGGCCGCAATAACCCAGGTTCGAATCCTGGTCACGGGCAATTTTGAAGCTTTTATTATAGGTAAGACTGGCAGTGGTCAATAGTTTTTAAATGCAAGACCTCTCTTCTGCTGCAAAAATTATCCAAAGGTCACAGTTCATACTAGCATTTCATTACGTGCAAGATAATTCGTCTTTCTTTGCGTGCACTGATGACTAAACTATACTGCAGGAACCGGCGTTTGCTTAGTTGGTAGCGTGGCCGAGCGGTCTAAGGCGCTGGTTTTAGGCACCAGTCTCTTCGGAGGCGTGGGTTCGAATCCCACCGCTGCCACAATTTGGTACTTTGAGGTTGTAGTAGAACGTACACGAATGTTTACATGTGAGAGTCACGTGCAGCTCTTAGGAAATCGACCACCACTGGCAGTGCACCACACTTTAGGCCTTAGGTGATAATGTGCTCTTCAAATCCTGACAACTAGATCCGCGTAGTCACGCCCCACGAGGTAGGGGCTACGCATTTTGTGAATTTCGAATCATTACAGAGGTGTTTGAAACGCCAGAACAGGAGCACTGTGTGACAAATAGACCTTTAAGACGCATCCGCTAGAAATTGCTCGGTAAAAAACAATTGGAAGGATTTAGTACTGCATGTGTCTACAACAGAGGACCACGGGACATATGGTCAAATGGCGGGGCCACTACTCATCCAACATCGAATAGCCTCCGGAGAAGCAGAGTGCTGTTGATGATGTGAGAAATATTTCGGTATTTACAATTTACGAAGTGTACTCTTATAATCGCAGATGAAATGCAGACGAGGCAAAACAAATAGATGTGTTGAAAAGCGGATTTCATGCACAAGTAGTATCTATGATTTAAAACGTCGTCGTCGTCGCCGCCGCCGCACGCACGCACGTCATATGAAACACTTGCGATGCAAAGTGCTACCGAAAATACAGGAAAAATAAATAAATAAATAAGGAAATAAAGAAAAGAAAAGAAAACAGCGCCATTTGACCAATACCGGAGGTGAAACTCGATACTTCGCTGCATTACGACTTTAACTTGCCACACAGCTTCGAGTAAGGTGTGTTTGTTGCATGACAGTGCCTTCTGGTGGTACATTATGCACCACATTTAGTGCGGGCTGCATCTGTCAGACTTGGTACGGGGGTTGAGCTCATGCCTTTGTACTGTCGCAGCAGATAGGCAATAACAAATTAAGAAATATGATACATGAACTTAAAAATGTTGTATAAGGCACTAGTTTTAGGAACCAGTCTCTTTTGGGCCGTGGATTCGAATCCATGCATTGCCAATTTTGGTTATCGTTTTCAAGCGAAGACAGTGCGGTATCGTGAGGAAGCAGGCAACACCTTGGTCTTCCATGCGCCGACGGTAGCGTGCCGAGCGGTCTAAGGCGCTGGTTTCAGGTACCAGTCTCTTCGGAGGCGTGGGTTCGAATCCCACCGCTGCCATCTGTTTTCTTCCTCTGTCGAAGTCTGGTGTCCTTAGTAATTGCATGAGGTAGTGCAGAAACCCCTATGTTTCCCTGTTTTACACGTGCCACTGCGGTGGCAGCGGTGGCAGTGCTACACTGTTAGATGATGCAGATAACAACGAGCATTATGTTGTAATTGTAATAAGCTGTTTCTTCCAAAAAAAAAAAAAAAAAAAAAAAAAGAAAACTGCGATCAACATGCTATTCCCCCTCTGAATATCTGGTATCGTTGGTATCTGCAGAAGGCTGTGCCGAACGCGTGTGTGAGTCTCTGTTTTATGGAATGGCAACGATACGGTCGTATGCAAGCAGTGACAGAATCGAAGAAAAAATGCAGAGGTAACTGAGATGGCAGTGTCTACCACGCTATTAGGTGAGACAGTCGTTTACAAACTTTTCTGCGAATGTGAAAAAATGTCAACAGTAATGTAGGTGCATCACCGAGTGGCTGCGCATCCTTGTCCGGTGTGGTCTAGTGGCTAGGATACCTGGCTCTCACCCAGGAGGCCCGGGTTCGATTCCGGCACCGGAATGTCACTTTTGGTGCTCGTTCAAAGCAACTTGTATTGACTTTGCAGGGCTGACGCTCTAGGGAAAGTGCATTAAACATCGTTCATTTGAGGCAAAATGATGGTGATAGGGTTCCGACGTCTGTCAGTTTTTTTTTTTTTTTAAGGAGGAACGTTGTCGGTAGCCAAAAGTTCATCCTAGGAGACCTACAAGCAGCTGGGATGGATGTGAATGCAACCACAGAGAGTAACCGCACACGTACCACACCGTTTAGTGAGCTACAAGCATAGCTACACGATTTCTTGGCGTATACAGGTCGCCTATGTGATAACGACCAATAAACAACTAGCAATTACGTGACGGCTTGGGCTGCGATCGCCAAGAGTCGTAGTCTTGAAGCACTGAGAGTGTCGCTGGCGTGGTGTGCTCGTAGCATTCCGCTGTCGGCGGGCGTGCGGTGAGGGGCGTGTTGTGTTTACGTCGCAGCTTTGGCTGGCCGAGCGCTGTGTGTGGTGAGTTTAACGCCGTAGAGCGTTTCCTCATGTATTAAACTAGACTACCCATGGCAGAACCCGTAAGAGTTGACACGTTGAAGTTTATGTTCGACAAAAGCTTTGCTAGGACCTAGTTCGTTTGAAGTAGAGAATTTCATGGAGGAGGTGGTAAAGATAGCAGAGGATGACATGATTGGAATTTGCCATCGATCTGTAGTAGCACAGTCTTCATTAAGTTGAAAAATGCCAAGATGTGTGATGATATTGTTGTTAGATGCGGAGGTAAATTGAAATTTAAACACTCAGACGGTAATATCGGCGAAGTAGAGTGAGTCATGCTGGGTTTGGCATTAGAACACTACGCATTTTCGAACTGCCGTTCGAAATTACCGCTGACGATATAAATGCTGTTCTGAAACCCTATGGAACCGTTCTCAGTAATGGTCGCAGAGAGATGGACAGGTGCTCACAAATTTAAGGTGCTTAATGGTGTCAGGCAGGTCAAATCGATATGATCAAACATATCCCTTCTTATTTTAGTGTCCGTGGCCATAGAGCTATTGTGATATATGAAGGACAACCTAGAACGTGTGGCAGGATGTGGTGGGTACAGGACACGTTCGTGCTGATTGTATGCAAAGGAGAGTGGCGCAGTTGCCAACAGGCGAAGCAGTGTTTCAGAACACGAAGTCACAGCTACCGCTGACTTACGTAGCGGCAGCTCGTGCGTCTGCACCTGAGGTTACGACCGCAGAGCTGGAGGTACCTAATATCGAAGAAAAAATTGAGGAAATCGGAATGGAAACCGACGTCCCAAAATATAATGACGGGCCAAATGGCTGTAGAACTGCCAGCAGAAAACGAAGACCGTCCATCCGCGGCTCTTGAGCACGACACTTCAAATACAGAACTCCCGAATGAGGCTTTAACCAATGAGCAGGAGACGGAGCACGACTCCCAAGCAGTTACTTCCGGTGAAACGTCGACGGATAAACAATCTACGGACAATAAAAAACGTCGGATTGCCCACCAGGGAGCTGAAAAAACTGCACCTGCACTGCGAGAGAAAGCAAAACAGTTGCGACAAAGTCGAACGACACAACAGGGAAACGCGTGACAGCAACCAGAAAACCATCAAAAAGTCACGAACGGAAGACTCTTACGGCGGCGTCACGGAACGTCTGGAAACTCTGTGAAGATGACAATGACGACAAAAAACTAAAGCGGACAGTGAAGAACAACCTCATGACCTCACAGAGTGGAAAAAGGAAAAACGTAAAGGTAACCTTCCTCGAAACTGGGCTGACGACCATGAAGATGCCAACCTAGACCAAGAATTGATGGAGACGAATGATGAAATGACACAGAAGACTGACGAACTTAGAACCAACGACAATAGACCTTCACCGGCGAAGGACACAGCATTAACTGATGACCCAGACTTCTATTAAACTGAAATTTGTTAGTAGTATGACAGACGGAAAGATAGAAGAATGATCGCAAAGTTTAGAATTTAAAACAAAAATAGATCATTACCAATATAATATGACCGAACTACAAGCATATCGGTTAGCCACAATAAACATCAACAAGATAAGGAGCGCACTCAAACTGCGACTTCTCCAGGACGTGATATATGCCGCAGATATAGACATCGTTATGTTACAAGAAGTGACAGATGCAATTGATCTGGATCGAATAACAGGATATAACGTTATAGCCAACCCAGGCTATACTACTGAACTCGGAACAGCCATTTTAACAAAAGAAGGTATTATAGTCAGACAAATAGAGAAACTACCTAACAGCAGAGGAATAGCATGTACAATAAACAACACCAGAATAGTCAATGTCTACGGCGCCTTCAGGAACTGGAAAAAGACGACAACGAGAAGAATTTTTCAAAGACGGAATAGTACCGCTCTTTGGGACCGGATATGATCCATGTAATATTTGCCGGAGACTTTAATTGTGTCATACACCCGAAGGATCAGACGCCAAATTATAATAAATCAGTTGAGCTTGAAAGCATTGTAAATCAGTTAGGACTTGTTGACACTGGGAGTATACGCATGGTAACATGCCTGGGCTTCACGCACGTCACTAATCACTCGGCAAGTCGTTTAGATCGGATGTACGCATCAGCTGATCTAAGGAATGTATCCTACATTCGGAAATATGGCCCACCGTCTTCTCCGATCACGCAGCTTTTATGTGTACCATTAATTTGGAGAAACAAGGGACCTATAAGGCACGAGGTCAGTGGAAACTTAACGTTAGCCACTTGTCAGATGCAGGATGTCGTGCAGCTTTTGACACTACGTGGGAAGCATGCGAAAAACGGTTCCCTCAGTACAGCTCACCGATCACTTGGTGGAATAAATGCGCTAAGCCTGCAATAACGAGAGCCATGAAAAATTACTCACGGGAGAAGAATGAGTGGCAGAAGAAAACAGTAGAATTTTATTTTCAGTGTCTGAGAGAATTGTATAAACGGGATGCAGCAATAATTCATAATTATGTACAGATTAAGAGAATTCAAGCTAAAATAATCAATTTAAAGAGGAAACAACTAGAAGGATGCAAAATACGGTCACGGCAGCACAATACAGTCCAAGACGAAAACAACTTCCGTATATCACTTCATACACGAACATAAAAGGAAAAGCAGAAAAATTCTTACCGAGCTGAGGGCCAGTGATGGACAATTATTGACCAATCAACGCGACATAAAGGAAGAGATACAGAAGCATTTTTCCTCCTAGCCACGAAACCTACAGACGAAACGCCACAAAAGGACTTCACGACACGGGTACCAGGAAGACTCAGTCCGGAAGAAGCAAACAGCCTCACTGCCGAAATCACAGAAGAGGAAGTAGAAGACGTAATACTTAGAAGTCCAAAAAATAGATCACCTGGACCTGACGGTATCCCGGCAGAATTGTATCAAATGTTCCGACAAAAACTGCTCAGTAAACTAACGAGCATATGTAATGACCTTATGAATCACAGTACACACATCCCCAAAGAATTCTGCGAGGGAACCGTGGTTCTCGTTCCCAAAACAACAGCAGGCAAGTCCATCAGCAATCTCAGGCCTATAACGCTTCTGAACAGCGACTACAAGATCTTCATGCGAATTCTGATGCAACGTCTCCGTGCAATAATAAACACTGTCACAGGACCGTACCAAACAAGTGTAGGCAAAGACAGAAGAATTTTTCACGCGCTAAGTGATTACAGGGACATAATTGCGATAGCTGAGACATGTAAAATTAGATGTGCAATAGTGTCACTTGATTTCGAACAAGCATTCGACAGAGTCAATCACGATTATCTTTACAACACCACGAGAGCGATGAATTTTCCTCCACAATTCATCGAGATGATCGGGCATTTATTAAAGAATGGCACATCAAAAGTTAATATAAATGGACAATTAACCAGTGCAATACAGATTAATAGCTCTGTTAGGCAAGGATGCCCCTTGTCCGTGTTATTATTTGCTATAGCCATCGAGCCTCTCCTATGTACACTAACGCAAGAGTTGCGGGGATTGCAGATACATGGACAAAATATTGTCTGCAAATCATATGCTGACGACGTAGGACTTGTAGTAAGAAGTGAACGGGAGCTCCAAACCGCTCTTGACATTATTAAAAAGTACGAACTTGCATCTGCTGCCAAACTCAGCAATGTAAAGTCAAGAATTATGACCATTGGAAGTAGCAATAACATCAGAGCGGAAGAACAACTGACGGAAACGGACAGATTGAAATGTCTAGGTATAGTTTACACACGGAATATACGACAAACGGCTGCCCTCAATTACAAAAGAATATTGACGAGTATGAGAGCCGGAATACAACTTCACAGCCTGCGAAACCTCGATGAAATACAAAAGGTTCGGCTAGTTAATACATACATAACGGCCAAAGTGAACTATGTGGCTCAAATTCTGCCATTACCCAAAGAGATGGGAAAGAGAATGCTCGCAGCGCTCGGCCACTTCGTTAGTAAAGGTCAGATTTTTAAAGTCAGATATGACACCCTTACACTAATGCACAAAGATGGCGGCCTTAATCTCACAGATGTTTACAGTAAGGCACAGGCGCTTTACATCTGCAAGACCTACCAACAATGGAAAGTTTCGGCCAACAACTTGGTGGCTCATCTTCTGGATGAGATAGCCCCAATCAGCATGGACCCGCCAGTAGATGTGCACCACATCCCGAACGAGCTGTATCACCTCAAACATTTTCTCGTTGAATACAGCTATATTCGCAGGGCAGTTCCCCAGAAACACATGCAACGAGTACGAGAAGTCTACAAAAGCTTGATAGACAGAAAACCGAGAAACGTGATAGAACAGAAGCATAATCATTTTAACTGGAAGAAGATATGGGAAAATATTCACGACCGAAATTTACCCACAAACGTAAGATCTACTTGGTATTTAGCAGTAAACAGGAAGATCCCGACGGCTTTACGGCTACATACCATACACATGGCGGAATCACCAAATTGCAGCACGTGTAACTTAATAGACACAGACGAGCACAAATTTACATGTGACAAAATCAAGGATATTTGGGGTTATGTTCGGCGTGTACTCTCCCTTATGCTACGAACATCAGATAATTCTATAACACCAACGAAACTATTACACCCTGAAGAAGTGCCATACCCAAATGCCAAAAGGAATGCTGTCAACTGGATCATGGGACATGCGGTATTCTACATTCTTCGAAATGAAGAAAAAAGCAAAGAAGACTTTTTGATGTATTTGACAATACAACACCACCAGTTAGAACAGATAAAAGATTATAGAACACTATATGCGGATTTTCTAAAGAAAACATTGACGTCTAACTAAATATCTACACAATTTTATTTAATTACTTTTTTTTACTAAAGTGACTGCCTCTTAAGTTGCTTATATATAAATACGAGGAAAAGTTTTGTGTTTATAAACAGATTTGAGTTTTCTTTGAATTTTCTGTGCAGAAAAGCCGAAATAATTTATAACTTGAGCTATTCAACATAGAAGCTCATTGGAAAAAAGGACAGCTTTCCGTTCCTCTTTTATCAAATGCAAAATGAAGTGCAACACTGAGTTCTGGTATATACCATGGAAGAAATATTTCAGTTAACAAAAATGAAGAATAGAAAAGATTTTGATTTCACAGAAAGGCAATGAAGCCTAGCCGAAGAAGGCATATTTGGAGAGTGAAAGGACGGGCTAGAAGGGGAGATGGGAGGCCCGAAAAAAAAAGGGAAAAATAAAGATAAAAATAAAAGAGAAAAAAAAAAAAACGTAGCCGTGATCGTCTAGTGGTTAGGACATTGCGTTGTGGCCGCAATAACCCAGGTTCGAATCCTGGTCACGGCAATTTTGAAGCTTTTTATTATAGGTAAGACTGGCAGTGGTCAATAGTTTTTAAATGCAAGACCTCTCTTCTGCTGCAAAAATTATCCAAAGGTCACAGTTCATACTAGCATTTCATTACGTGCAAGATAATTCGTCTTTCTTTGCGTGCACTGATGACTAAACTATACTGCAGGAACCGGCGTTTGCTTAGTTGGTAGCGTGGCCGAGCGGTCTAAGGCGCTGGTTTTAGGCACCAGTCTCTTCGGAGGCGTGGGTTCGAATCCCACCGCTGCCACAATTTTGGTACTTTGAGGTTGTAGTAGAACGTACACGAATGTTTACATGTGAGAGTCACGTGCAGCTCTTAGGAAATCGACCACCACTGGCAGTGCACCACACTTTAGGCCTTAGGTGATAATGTGCTCTTCAAATCCTGACAACTAGATCCGCGTAGTCACGCCCCACGAGGTAGGGGCTACGCATTTTGTGAATTTCGAATCATTACAGAGGTGTTTGAAACGCCAGAACAGGAGCACTGTGTGACAAATAGACCTTTAAGACGCATCCGCTAGAAATTGCTCGGTAAAAAACAATTGGAAGGATTTAGTACTGCATGTGTCTACAACAGAGGACCACGGGACATATGGTCAAATGGCGGGGCCACTACTCATCCAACATCGAATAGCCTCCGGAGAAGCAGAGTGCTGTTGATGATGTGAGAAATATTTCGGTATTTACAATTTACGAAGTGTACTCTTATAATCGCAGATGAAATGCAGACGAGGCAAAACAAATAGATGTGTTGAAAAGCGGATTTCATGCACAAGTAGTATCTATGATTTAAAACGTCGTCGTCGTCGCCGCCGCCGCACGCACGCACGTCATATGAAACACTTGCGATGCAAAGTGCTACCGAAAATACAGGAAAAATAAATAAATAAATAAGTAAATAAAGAAAAGAAAAGAAAACAGCGCCATTTGACCAATACCGGAGGTGAAACTCGATACTTCGCTGCATTACGACTTTAACTTGCCACACAGCTTCGAGTAAGGTGTGTTTGTTGCATGACAGTGCCTTCTGGTGGTACATTATGCACCACATTTAGTGCGGCTGCATCTGTCAGACTTGGTACGGGGGTTGAGCTCATGCCTTTGTACTGTCGCAGCAGATAGGCAATAACAAATTAAGAAATATGATACATGAACTTAAAAATGTTGTATAAGGCACTAGTTTTAGGAACCAGTCTCTTTTGGGCCGTGGTTTCGAATCCATGCATTGCCAATTTTGGTTTATCGTTTTCAAGCGAAGACAGTGCGGTATCGTGAGGAAGCAGGCAACACCTTGGTCTTCCATGCGCCGACGGTAGCGTGGCCGAGCGGTCTAAGGCGCTGGTTTCAGGTACCAGTCTCTTCGGAGGCGTGGGTTCGAATCCCACCGCTGCCATCTGTTTTCTTCCTCTGTCGAAGTCTGGTGTCCTTAGTAATTGCATGAGGTAGTGCAGAAACCCCTATGTTTCCCTGTTTTACACGTGCCACTGCGGTGGCAGCGGTGGCAGTGCTACACTGTTAGATGATGCAGATAACAACGAGCATTATGTTGTAATTGTAATAAGCTGTTTCTTCCAAAAAAAAAAAAAAAAAAAAAAAAAGAAAAACTGCGATCAACATGCTATTCCCCCCTCTGAATATCTGGTATCGTTGGTATCTGCAGAAGGCTGTGCCGAAAGCGTGTGTGAGTCTCTGTTTTATGGAATGGCAACGATACGGTTCGTATGCAAGCAGTGACAGAATCGAAGAAAAAATGCAGAGGTAACTGAGATGGCAGTGTCTACCACGCTATTAGGTGAGACAGTCGCTTACAAACTTTTCTGCGAATGTGAAAAAATGTCAACAGTAATGTAGGTGCATCACCGAGTAGCTGCGCATCCTTGTCCGGTGTGGTCTAGTGGCTAGGATACCTGGCTCTCACCCAGGAGGCCCGGGTTCGATTCCCGGCACCGGAATGTCACTTTTGGTGCTCGTTCAAAGCAACTTGTATTGACTTTGCAGGGCTGACGCTCTAGGGAAAGTGCATTAAACATCGTTCATTTGAGGCAAAATGATGGTGATAGGGTTCCGACGTCTGTCAGTTTTTTTTTTTTTTTTAAGGAGGAACGTTGTCGGTAGCCAAAAGTTCATCCTAGGAGACCTACAAGCAGCTGGGATGGATGTGAATGCAACCACAGAGAGTAACCGCACACGTACCACACCGTTTAGTGAGCTACAAGCATAGCTACACGATTTCTTGGCGTATACAGGTCGCCTATGTGATAACGACCAATAAACAACTAGCAATTACGTGACGGCTTGGGCTGCGAATCGCCAAGAGTCGTAGTCTTGAAGCACTGAGAGTGTCGCTGGCGTGTGTGCTCGTAGCATTCCGCTGTCGGCGGGCGTGCGGTGAGGGCGTGTTGTGTTTACGTCGCAGCTTTGGCTGGCCGAGCGCTGTGTTGGTGAGTTTAACGCCGTAGAGCGTTTCCTCATGTATTAAACTTAGACTAACCATGGCAGAACCCGTAAGAGTTGACACGTTGAAGTTTATGTTCGACAAAAGCTTTGCTAGACCTAGTTCGTTTGAAGTAGAGAATTTCATGGAGGAGGTGGTAAAGATAGCAGAGGATGACATGATTGGAATTTGCCCATCGATCTGTAGTAGCACAGTCTTCATTAAGTTGAAAAATGCCAAGATGTGTGATGATATTGTTGTTAGATGCGGAGGTAAATTGAAATTTAAACACTCAGACGGTAATATCGGCGAAGTTAGAGTGAGTCATGCTGGGTTTGGCATTAGAACACTACGCATTTTCGAACTGCCGTTCGAAATTACCGCTGACGATATAAATGCTGTTCTGAAACCCTATGGAACCGTTCTCAGTAATGTCGCAGAGAGATGGACAGGTGCTCACAAATTTAAGGTGCTTAATGGTGTCAGGCAGGTCAAAATCGATATGATCAAACATATACCTTCTTATATTAGTGTCCGTGGCCATAGAGCTATTGTGATATATGAAGGACAACCTAGAACGTGTGCAGGATGTGGTGGTACAGGACACGTTCGTGCTGATTGTATGCAAAGGAGAGTGGCGCAGTTGCCAACAGGCGAAGCAGTGTTTCAGAACACGATGTCACAGCTACCGCTGACTTACGTAGCGGCAGCTCGTGCGTCTGCACCTGAGGTTACGACCGCAGAGCTGGAGGTACCTAATATCGAAGAAAAAATTGAGGAAATCGGAATGGAAACCGACGTCCCAAAATATAATGACGGGCAAATGGCTGTAGAACTGCCAGCAGAAAACGAAGACCGTCCATCCGCGGCTCTTGAGCACGACACTTCAAATACAGAACTCCCGAATGAGGCTTTAACCAATGAGCAGGAGACGGAGCACGACTCCCAAGCAGTTACTTCCGGTGAAACGTCGACGGATAAACAATCTACGGACAATAAAAAACGTCGGATTGCCCACCAGGGAGCTGAAAAAACTGCACCTGCACTGCGAGAGAAAGCAAAACAGTTGCGACAAAAGTCGAACGACACAACAGGGAAAACGCGTGACAGCAACCAGAAAACCATCAAAAAGTCACGAACGGAAGACTCTTACGGCGGCGTCACGGAAACGTCTGGAAACTCTGTGAAGATGACAATGACGACAAAAACTAAAGCGGACAGTGAAGAACAACCTCATGACCTCACAGAGTGGAAAAAGGAAAAACGTAAAGGTAACCTTCCTCGAAACTGGGCTGACGACCATGAAGATGCCAACCTAGACCAAGAATTGATGGAGACGAATGATGAAATGACACAGAAGACTGACGAACTTAGAACCAACGACAATAGACCTTCACCGGCGAAGGACACAGCATTAACTGATGACCCAGACTTCTATTAAACTGAAATTTGTTAGTAGTATGACAGACGGAAAGATAGAAAGAATGATCGCAAAGTTTAGAATTTAAAACAAAAATAGATCATTACCAATATAATATGACCGAACTACAAGCATATCGGTTAGCCACAATAAACATCAACAAGATAAGGAGCGCACTCAAACTGCGACTTCTCCAGGACGTGATATATGCCGCAGATATAGACATCGTTATGTTACAAGAAGTGACAGATGCAATTGATCTGGATCGAATAACAGGATATAACGTTATAGCCAACCCAGGCTATACTACTGAACTCGGAACAGCCATTTTAACAAAAGAAGGTATTATAGTCAGACAAATAGAGAAACTACCTAACAGCAGAGGAATAGCATGTACAATAAACAACACCAGAATAGTCAATGTCTACGCGCCTTCAGGAACTGGAAAAAGACGACAACGAGAAGAATTTTTCAAAGACGGAATAGTACCGCTCTTTGGGACCGGATATGATCATGTAATATTTGCCGGAGACTTTAATTGTGTCATACACCCGAAGGATCAGACGCCAAATTATAATAAATCAGTTGAGCTTGAAAGCATTGTAAATCAGTTAGGACTTGTTGACACCTGGGAGTATACGCATGGTAACATGCCTGGCTTCACGCACGTCACTAATCACTCGGCAAGTCGTTTAGATCGGATGTACGCATCAGCTGATCTTAAGGAATGTATCCTACATTCGGAAATATGGCCCACCGTCTTCTCCGATCACGCAGCTTTTATGTGTACCATTAATTTGGAGAAACAAGGGACCTATAAGGCACGAGGTCAGTGGAAACTTAACGTTAGCCACTTGTCAGATGCAGGATGTCGTGCAGCTTTTGACACTACGTGGGAAGCATGCGAAAAACGGTTCCCTCAGTACAGCTCACCGATCACTTGGTGGATTAAATGCGCTAAGCCTGCAATAACGAGAGCCATGAAAAATTACTCACGGGAGAAGAATGAGTGGCAGAAGAAAACAGTAGAATTTTATTTTCAGTGTCTGAGAGAATTGTATAAACGGGATGCAGCAATAATTCATAATTATGTACAGATTAAGAGAATTCAAGCTAAAATAATCAATTTAAAGAGGAAACAACTAGAAGGATGCAAAATACGGTCACGGCAGCACAATACAGTCCAAGACGAAACAACTTCCGTATATCACTTCATACACGAACATAAAAGGAAAAGCAGAAAAATTCTTACCGAGCTGAGGGCCAGTGATGGACAATTATTGACCAATCAACGCGACATAAAGGAAGAGATACAGAAGCATTTTTCACAGCTCCTAGCCACGAAACCTACAGACGAAACGGCACAAAAGGACTTCACGACACGGGTACCAGGAAGACTCAGTCCGGAAGAAGCAAACAGCCTCACTGCCGAAATCACAGAAGAGGAAGTAGAAGACGTAATACTTAGAAGTCCAAAAAATAGATCACCTGGACCTGACGGTATCCCGGCAGAATTGTATCAAATGTTCCGACAAAAACTGCTCAGTAAACTAACGAGCATATGTAATGACCTTATGAATCACAGTACACACATCCCCAAAGAATTCTGCGAGGGAACCGTGGTTCTCGTTCCCAAAACAACAGCAGGCAAGTCCATCAGCAATCTCAGGCCTATAACGCTTCTGAACAGCGACTACAAGATCTTCATGCGAATTCTGATGCAACGTCTCCGTGCAATAATAAACACTGTCACAGGACCGTACCAAACAAGTGTAGGCAAAGACAGAAGAATTTTTCACGCGCTAAGTGATTACAGGGACATAATTGCGATAGCTGAGACATGTAAAATTAGATGTGCAATAGTGTCACTTGATTTCGAACAAGCATTCGACAGAGTCAATCACGATTATCTTTACAACACCACGAGAGCGATGAATTTTCCTCCACAATTCATCGAGATGATCGGGCATTTATTAAAGAATGGCACATCAAAAGTTAATATAAATGGACAATTAACCAGTGCAATACAGATTAATAGCTCTGTTAGGCAAGGATGCCCCTTGTCCGTGTTATTATTTGCTATAGCCATCGAGCCTCTCCTATGTACACTAACGCAAGAGTTGCGGGGATTGCAGATACATGGACAAAATATTGTCTGCAAATCATATGCTGACGACGTAGGACTTGTAGTAAGAAGTGAACGGGAGCTCCAAACCGCTCTTGACATTATTAAAAAGTACGAACTTGCATCTGCTGCCAAACTCAGCAATGTAAAGTCAAGAATTATGACCATTGGAAGTAGCAATAACATCAGAGCGGAAGAACAACTGACGGAAACGGACAGATTGAAATGTCTAGGTATAGTTTACACACGGAATATACGACAAACGGCTGCCCTCAATTACAAAAGAATATTGACGAGTATGAGAGCCGGAATACAACTTCACAGCCTGCGAAACCTCGATGAAATACAAAAGGTTCGGCTAGTTAATACATACATAACGGCCAAAGTGAACTATGTGGCTCAAATTCTGCCATTACCCAAAGAGATGGGAAAGAGAATGCTCGCAGCGCTCGGCCACTTCGTTAGTAAAGGTCAGATTTTTAAAGTCAGATATGACACCCTTACACTAATGCACAAAGATGGCGGCCTTAATCTCACAGATGTTTACAGTAAGGCACAGGCGCTTTACATCTGCAAGACCTACCAACAATGGAAAGTTTCGGCCAACAACTTGGTGGCTCATCTTCTGGATGAGATAGCCCCAATCAGCATGGACCCGCCAGTAGATGTGCACCACATCCCGAACGAGCTGTATCACCTCAAACATTTTCTCGTTGAATACAGCTATATTCGCAGGGCAGTTCCCCAGAAACACATGCAACGAGTACGAGAAGTCTACAAAAGCTTGATAGACAGAAAACCGAGAAACGTGATAGAACAGAAGCATAATCATTTTAACTGGAAGAAGATATGGGAAAATATTCACGACCGAAATTTACCCACAAACGTAAGATCTACTTGGTATTTAGCAGTAAACAGGAAGATCCCGACGGCTTTACGGCTACATACCATACACATGGCGGAATCACCAAATTGCAGCACGTGTAACTTAATAGACACAGACGAGCACAAATTTACATGTGACAAAATCAAGGATATTTGGGGTTATGTTCGGCGTGTACTCTCCCTTATGCTACGAACATCAGATAATTCTATAACACCAACGAAACTATTACACCCTGAAGAAGTGCCATACCCAAATGCCAAAAGGAATGCTGTCAACTGGATCATGGGACATGCGGTATTCTACATTCTTCGAAATGAAGAAAAAAGCAAAGAAGACTTTTTGATGTATTTGACAATACAACACCACCAGTTAGAACAGATAAAAGATTATAGAACACTATATGCGGATTTTCTAAAGAAAACATTGACGTCTAACTAAATATCTACACAATTTTATTTAATTACTTTTTTTTACTAAAGTGACTGCCTCTTAAGTTGCTTATATATAAATACGAGGAAAAGTTTTGTGTTTATAAACAGATTTGAGTTTTCTTTGAATTTTCTGTGCAGAAAAGCCGAAATAATTTATAACTTGAGCTATTCAACATAGAAGCTCATTGGAAAAAAGGACAGCTTTCCGTTCCTCTTTTATCAAATGCAAAATGAAGTGCAACACTGAGTTCTGGTATATACCATGGAAGAAATATTTCAGTTAACAAAAATGAAGAATAGAAAAGATTTTGATTTCACAGAAAGGCAATGAAGCCTAGCCGAAGAAGGCATATTTGGAGAGTGAAAGGACGGGCTAGAAGGGGAGATGGGAGGCCCGAAAAAAAAAGGGAAAAATAAAGATAAAAATAAAAGAGAAAAAAAAAAACGTAGCCGTGATCGTCTAGTGGTTAGGACATTGCGTTGTGGCCGCAATAACCCAGGTTCGAATCCTGGTCACGGCAATTTTGAAGCTTTTTATTATAGGTAAGACTGGCAGTGGTCAATAGTTTTTAAATGCAAGACCTCTCTTCTGCTGCAAAAATTATCCAAAGGTCACAGTTCATACTAGCATTTCATTACGTGCAAGATAATTCGTCTTTCTTTGCGTGCACTGATGACTAAACTATACTGCAGGAACCGGCGTTTGCTTAGTTGGTAGCGTGGCCGAGCGGTCTAAGGCGCTGGTTTTAGGCACCAGTCTCTTCGGAGGCGTGGGTTCGAATCCCACCGCTGCCACAATTTTGGTACTTTGAGGTTGTAGTAGAACGTACACGAATGTTTACATGTGAGAGTCACGTGCAGCTCTTAGGAAATCGACCACCACTGGCAGTGCACCACACTTTAGGCCTTAGGTGATAATGTGCTCTTCAAATCCTGACAACTAGATCCGCGTAGTCACGCCCCACGAGGTAGGGGCTACGCATTTTGTGAATTTCGAATCATTACAGAGGTGTTTGAAACGCCAGAACAGGAGCACTGTGTGACAAATAGACCTTTAAGACGCATCCGCTAGAAATTGCTCGGTAAAAAACAATTGGAAGGATTTAGTACTGCATGTGTCTACAACAGAGGACCACGGGACATATGGTCAAATGGCGGGGCCACTACTCATCCAACATCGAATAGCCTCCGGAGAAGCAGAGTGCTGTTGATGATGTGAGAAATATTTCGGTATTTACAATTTACGAAGTGTACTCTTATAATCGCAGATGAAATGCAGACGAGGCAAAACAAATAGATGTGTTGAAAAGCGGATTTCATGCACAAGTAGTATCTATGATTTAAAACGTCGTCGTCGTCGCCGCCGCCGCACGCACGCACGTCATATGAAACACTTGCGATGCAAAGTGCTACCGAAAATACAGGAAAAATAAATAAATAAATAAGTAAATAAAGAAAAGAAAAGAAAACAGCGCCATTTGACCAATACCGGAGGTGAAACTCGATACTTCGCTGCATTACGACTTTAACTTGCCACACAGCTTCGAGTAAGGTGTGTTTGTTGCATGACAGTGCCTTCTGGTGGTACATTATGCACCACATTTAGTGCGGCTGCATCTGTCAGACTTGGTACGGGGGTTGAGCTCATGCCTTTGTACTGTCGCAGCAGATAGGCAATAACAAATTAAGAAATATGATACATGAACTTAAAAATGTTGTATAAGGCACTAGTTTTAGGAACCAGTCTCTTTTGGGCCGTGGATTCGAATCCATGCATTGCCAATTTTGGTTTATCGTTTTCAAGCGAAGACAGTGCGGTATCGTGAGGAAGCAGGCAACACCTTGGTCTTCCATGCGCCGACGGTAGCGTGGCCGAGCGGTCTAAGGCGCTGGTTTCAGGTACCAGTCTCTTCGGAGGCGTGGGTTCGAATCCCACCGCTGCCATCTGTTTTCTTCCTCTGTCGAAGTCTGGTGTCCTTAGTAATTGCATGAGGTAGTGCAGAAACCCCTATGTTTCCCTGTTTTACACGTGCCACTGCGGTGGCAGTGCTACACTGTTAGATGATGCAGATAACAACGAGCATTATGTTGTAATTGTAATAAGCTGTTTCTTCCAAAAAAAAAAAAAAAAAAAAAAAAAAAGGAAAAGAAAAACTGCGATCAACATGCTATTCCCCCCTCTGAATATCTGGTATTGTTGGTATCTGCAGAAGGCTGTGCCGAAAGCGTGTGTGAGTCTCTGTTTTATGGAATGGCAACGATACGGTTCGTATGCAAGCAGTGACAGAATCGAAGAAAAAATGCAGAGGTAACTGAGATGGCAGTGTCTACCACGCTATTAGGTGAGACAGTCGTTTACAAACTTTTCTGCGAATGTGAAAAAATGTCAACAGTAATGTAGGTGCATCACCGAGTAGCTGCGCATCCTTGTCCGGTGTGGTCTAGTGGCTAGGATACCTGGCTCTCACCCAGGAGGCCCGGGTTCGATTCCCGGCACCGGAATGTCACTTTTGGTGCTCGTTCAAAGCAACTTGTATTGACTTTGCAGGGCTGACGCTCTAGGGAAAGTGCATTAAACATCGTTCATTTGAGGCAAAATGATGGTGATAGGGTTCCGACGTCTGTCAGTTTTTTTTTTTTTTTAAGGAGGAACGTTGTCGGTAGCCAAAAGTTCATCCTAGGAGACCTACAAGCAGCTGGGATGGATGTGAATGCAACCACAGAGAGTAACCGCACACGTACCACACCGTTTAGTGAGCTACAAGCATAGCTACACGATTTCTTGGCGTATACAGGTCGCCTATGTGATAACGACCAATAAACAACTAGCAATTACGTGACGGCTTGGGCTGCGAATCGCCAAGAGTCGTAGTCTTGAAGCACTGAGAGTGTCGCTGGCGTGTGTGCTCGTAGCATTCCGCTGTCGGCGGGCGTGCGGTGAGGGCGTGTTGTGTTTACGTCGCAGCTTTGGCTGGCCGAGCGCTGTGTTGGTGAGTTTAACGCCGTAGAGCGTTTCCTCATGTATTAAACTTAGACTAACCATGGCAGAACCCGTAAGAGTTGACACGTTGAAGTTTATGTTCGACAAAAGCTTTGCTAGACCTAGTTCGTTTGAAGTAGAGAATTTCATGGAGGAGGTGGTAAAGATAGCAGAGGATGACATGATTGGAATTTGCCCATCGATCTGTAGTAGCACAGTCTTCATTAAGTTGAAAAATGCCAAGATGTGTGATGATATTGTTGTTAGATGCGGAGGTAAATTGAAATTTAAACACTCAGACGGTAATATCGGCGAAGTTAGAGTGAGTCATGCTGGGTTTGGCATTAGAACACTACGCATTTTCGAACTGCCGTTCGAAATTACCGCTGACGATATAAATGCTGTTCTGAAACCCTATGGAACCGTTCTCAGTAATGTCGCAGAGAGATGGACAGGTGCTCACAAATTTAAGGTGCTTAATGGTGTCAGGCAGGTCAAAATCGATATGATCAAACATATACCTTCTTATATTAGTGTCCGTGGCCATAGAGCTATTGTGATATATGAAGGACAACCTAGAACGTGTGCAGGATGTGGTGGTACAGGACACGTTCGTGCTGATTGTATGCAAAGGAGAGTGGCGCAGTTGCCAACAGGCGAAGCAGTGTTTCAGAACACGATGTCACAGCTACCGCTGACTTACGTAGCGGCAGCTCGTGCGTCTGCACCTGAGGTTACGACCGCAGAGCTGGAGGTACCTAATATCGAAGAAAAAATTGAGGAAATCGGAATGGAAACCGACGTCCCAAAATATAATGACGGGCAAATGGCTGTAGAACTGCCAGCAGAAAACGAAGACCGTCCATCCGCGGCTCTTGAGCACGACACTTCAAATACAGAACTCCCGAATGAGGCTTTAACCAATGAGCAGGAGACGGAGCACGACTCCCAAGCAGTTACTTCCGGTGAAACGTCGACGGATAAACAATCTACGGACAATAAAAAACGTCGGATTGCCCACCAGGGAGCTGAAAAAACTGCACCTGCACTGCGAGAGAAAGCAAAACAGTTGCGACAAAAGTCGAACGACACAACAGGGAAAACGCGTGACAGCAACCAGAAAACCATCAAAAAGTCACGAACGGAAGACTCTTACGGCGGCGTCACGGAAACGTCTGGAAACTCTGTGAAGATGACAATGACGACAAAAACTAAAGCGGACAGTGAAGAACAACCTCATGACCTCACAGAGTGGAAAAAGGAAAAACGTAAAGGTAACCTTCCTCGAAACTGGGCTGACGACCATGAAGATGCCAACCTAGACCAAGAATTGATGGAGACGAATGATGAAATGACACAGAAGACTGACGAACTTAGAACCAACGACAATAGACCTTCACCGGCGAAGGACACAGCATTAACTGATGACCCAGACTTCTATTAAACTGAAATTTGTTAGTAGTATGACAGACGGAAAGATAGAAAGAATGATCGCAAAGTTTAGAATTTAAAACAAAAATAGATCATTACCAATATAATATGACCGAACTACAAGCATATCGGTTAGCCACAATAAACATCAACAAGATAAGGAGCGCACTCAAACTGCGACTTCTCCAGGACGTGATATATGCCGCAGATATAGACATCGTTATGTTACAAGAAGTGACAGATGCAATTGATCTGGATCGAATAACAGGATATAACGTTATAGCCAACCCAGGCTATACTACTGAACTCGGAACAGCCATTTTAACAAAAGAAGGTATTATAGTCAGACAAATAGAGAAACTACCTAACAGCAGAGGAATAGCATGTACAATAAACAACACCAGAATAGTCAATGTCTACGCGCCTTCAGGAACTGGAAAAAGACGACAACGAGAAGAATTTTTCAAAGACGGAATAGTACCGCTCTTTGGGACCGGATATGATCATGTAATATTTGCCGGAGACTTTAATTGTGTCATACACCCGAAGGATCAGACGCCAAATTATAATAAATCAGTTGAGCTTGAAAGCATTGTAAATCAGTTAGGACTTGTTGACACCTGGGAGTATACGCATGGTAACATGCCTGGCTTCACGCACGTCACTAATCACTCGGCAAGTCGTTTAGATCGGATGTACGCATCAGCTGATCTTAAGGAATGTATCCTACATTCGGAAATATGGCCCACCGTCTTCTCCGATCACGCAGCTTTTATGTGTACCATTAATTTGGAGAAACAAGGGACCTATAAGGCACGAGGTCAGTGGAAACTTAACGTTAGCCACTTGTCAGATGCAGGATGTCGTGCAGCTTTTGACACTACGTGGGAAGCATGCGAAAAACGGTTCCCTCAGTACAGCTCACCGATCACTTGGTGGATTAAATGCGCTAAGCCTGCAATAACGAGAGCCATGAAAAATTACTCACGGGAGAAGAATGAGTGGCAGAAGAAAACAGTAGAATTTTATTTTCAGTGTCTGAGAGAATTGTATAAACGGGATGCAGCAATAATTCATAATTATGTACAGATTAAGAGAATTCAAGCTAAAATAATCAATTTAAAGAGGAAACAACTAGAAGGATGCAAAATACGGTCACGGCAGCACAATACAGTCCAAGACGAAACAACTTCCGTATATCACTTCATACACGAACATAAAAGGAAAAGCAGAAAAATTCTTACCGAGCTGAGGGCCAGTGATGGACAATTATTGACCAATCAACGCGACATAAAGGAAGAGATACAGAAGCATTTTTCACAGCTCCTAGCCACGAAACCTACAGACGAAACGGCACAAAAGGACTTCACGACACGGGTACCAGGAAGACTCAGTCCGGAAGAAGCAAACAGCCTCACTGCCGAAATCACAGAAGAGGAAGTAGAAGACGTAATACTTAGAAGTCCAAAAAATAGATCACCTGGACCTGACGGTATCCCGGCAGAATTGTATCAAATGTTCCGACAAAAACTGCTCAGTAAACTAACGAGCATATGTAATGACCTTATGAATCACAGTACACACATCCCCAAAGAATTCTGCGAGGGAACCGTGGTTCTCGTTCCCAAAACAACAGCAGGCAAGTCCATCAGCAATCTCAGGCCTATAACGCTTCTGAACAGCGACTACAAGATCTTCATGCGAATTCTGATGCAACGTCTCCGTGCAATAATAAACACTGTCACAGGACCGTACCAAACAAGTGTAGGCAAAGACAGAAGAATTTTTCACGCGCTAAGTGATTACAGGGACATAATTGCGATAGCTGAGACATGTAAAATTAGATGTGCAATAGTGTCACTTGATTTCGAACAAGCATTCGACAGAGTCAATCACGATTATCTTTACAACACCACGAGAGCGATGAATTTTCCTCCACAATTCATCGAGATGATCGGGCATTTATTAAAGAATGGCACATCAAAAGTTAATATAAATGGACAATTAACCAGTGCAATACAGATTAATAGCTCTGTTAGGCAAGGATGCCCCTTGTCCGTGTTATTATTTGCTATAGCCATCGAGCCTCTCCTATGTACACTAACGCAAGAGTTGCGGGGATTGCAGATACATGGACAAAATATTGTCTGCAAATCATATGCTGACGACGTAGGACTTGTAGTAAGAAGTGAACGGGAGCTCCAAACCGCTCTTGACATTATTAAAAAGTACGAACTTGCATCTGCTGCCAAACTCAGCAATGTAAAGTCAAGAATTATGACCATTGGAAGTAGCAATAACATCAGAGCGGAAGAACAACTGACGGAAACGGACAGATTGAAATGTCTAGGTATAGTTTACACACGGAATATACGACAAACGGCTGCCCTCAATTACAAAAGAATATTGACGAGTATGAGAGCCGGAATACAACTTCACAGCCTGCGAAACCTCGATGAAATACAAAAGGTTCGGCTAGTTAATACATACATAACGGCCAAAGTGAACTATGTGGCTCAAATTCTGCCATTACCCAAAGAGATGGGAAAGAGAATGCTCGCAGCGCTCGGCCACTTCGTTAGTAAAGGTCAGATTTTTAAAGTCAGATATGACACCCTTACACTAATGCACAAAGATGGCGGCCTTAATCTCACAGATGTTTACAGTAAGGCACAGGCGCTTTACATCTGCAAGACCTACCAACAATGGAAAGTTTCGGCCAACAACTTGGTGGCTCATCTTCTGGATGAGATAGCCCCAATCAGCATGGACCCGCCAGTAGATGTGCACCACATCCCGAACGAGCTGTATCACCTCAAACATTTTCTCGTTGAATACAGCTATATTCGCAGGGCAGTTCCCCAGAAACACATGCAACGAGTACGAGAAGTCTACAAAAGCTTGATAGACAGAAAACCGAGAAACGTGATAGAACAGAAGCATAATCATTTTAACTGGAAGAAGATATGGGAAAATATTCACGACCGAAATTTACCCACAAACGTAAGATCTACTTGGTATTTAGCAGTAAACAGGAAGATCCCGACGGCTTTACGGCTACATACCATACACATGGCGGAATCACCAAATTGCAGCACGTGTAACTTAATAGACACAGACGAGCACAAATTTACATGTGACAAAATCAAGGATATTTGGGGTTATGTTCGGCGTGTACTCTCCCTTATGCTACGAACATCAGATAATTCTATAACACCAACGAAACTATTACACCCTGAAGAAGTGCCATACCCAAATGCCAAAAGGAATGCTGTCAACTGGATCATGGGACATGCGGTATTCTACATTCTTCGAAATGAAGAAAAAAGCAAAGAAGACTTTTTGATGTATTTGACAATACAACACCACCAGTTAGAACAGATAAAAGATTATAGAACACTATATGCGGATTTTCTAAAGAAAACATTGACGTCTAACTAAATATCTACACAATTTTATTTAATTACTTTTTTTTACTAAAGTGACTGCCTCTTAAGTTGCTTATATATAAATACGAGGAAAAGTTTTGTGTTTATAAACAGATTTGAGTTTTCTTTGAATTTTCTGTGCAGAAAAGCCGAAATAATTTATAACTTGAGCTATTCAACATAGAAGCTCATTGGAAAAAAGGACAGCTTTCCGTTCCTCTTTTATCAAATGCAAAATGAAGTGCAACACTGAGTTCTGGTATATACCATGGAAGAAATATTTCAGTTAACAAAAATGAAGAATAGAAAAGATTTTGATTTCACAGAAAGGCAATGAAGCCTAGCCGAAGAAGGCATATTTGGAGAGTGAAAGGACGGGCTAGAAGGGGAGATGGGAGGCCCGAAAAAAAAAAGGGAAAAATAAAGATAAAAATAAAAGAGAAAAAAAAAAAAACGTAGCCGTGATCGTCTAGTGGTTAGGACATTGCGTTGTGGCCGCAATAACCCAGGTTCGAATCCTGGTCACGGCAATTTTGAAGCTTTTTATTATAGGTAAGACTGGCAGTGGTCAATAGTTTTTAAATGCAAGACCTCTCTTCTGCTGCAAAAATTATCCAAAGGTCACAGTTCATACTAGCATTTCATTACGTGCAAGATAATTCGTCTTTCTTTGCGTGCACTGATGACTAAACTATACTGCAGGAACCGGCGTTTGCTTAGTTGGTAGCGTGGCCGAGCGGTCTAAGGCGCTGGTTTTAGGCACCAGTCTCTTCGGAGGCGTGGGTTCGAATCCCACCGCTGCCACAATTTTGGTACTTTGAGGTTGTAGTAGAACGTACACGAATGTTTACATGTGAGAGTCACGTGCAGCTCTTAGGAAATCGACCACCACTGGCAGTGCACCACACTTTAGGCCTTAGGTGATAATGTGCTCTTCAAATCCTGACAACTAGATCCGCGTAGTCACGCCCCACGAGGTAGGGGCTACGCATTTTGTGAATTTCGAATCATTACAGAGGTGTTTGAAACGCCAGAACAGGAGCACTGTGTGACAAATAGACCTTTAAGACGCATCCGCTAGAAATTGCTCGGTAAAAAACAATTGGAAGGATTTAGTACTGCATGTGTCTACAACAGAGGACCACGGGACATATGGTCAAATGGCGGGGCCACTACTCATCCAACATCGAATAGCCTCCGGAGAAGCAGAGTGCTGTTGATGATGTGAGAAATATTTCGGTATTTACAATTTACGAAGTGTACTCTTATAATCGCAGATGAAATGCAGACGAGGCAAAACAAATAGATGTGTTGAAAAGCGGATTTCATGCACAAGTAGTATCTATGATTTAAAACGTCGTCGTCGTCGCCGCCGCCGCACGCACGCACGTCATATGAAACACTTGCGATGCAAAGTGCTACCGAAAATACAGGAAAAAATTAATATATAAATAAGTAAATAAAGAAAAGAAAAGAAAACAGCGCCATTTGACCAATACCGGAGGTGAAACTCGATACTTCGCTGCATTACGACTTTAACTTGCCACACAGCTTCGAGTAAGGTGTGTTTGTTGCATGACAGTGCCTTCTGGTGGTACATTATGCACCACATTTAGTGCGGCTGCATCTGTCAGACTTGGTACGGGGGTTGAGCTCATGCCTTTGTACTGTCGCAGCAGATAGGCAATAACAAATTAAGAAATATGATACATGAACTTAAAAATGTTGTATAAGGCACTAGTTTTAGGAACCAGTCTCTTTTGGGCCGTGGATTCGAATCCATGCATTGCCAATTTTGGTTTATCGTTTTCAAGCGAAGACAGTGCGGTATCGTGAGGAAGCAGGCAACACCTTGGTCTTCCATGCGCCGACGGTAGCGTGGCCGAGCGGTCTAAGGCGCTGGTTTCAGGTACCAGTCTCTTCGGAGGCGTGGGTTCGAATCCCACCGCTGCCATCTGTTTTCTTCCTCTGTCGAAGTCTGGTGTCCTTAGTAATTGCATGAGGTAGTGCAGAAACCCCTATGTTTCCCTGTTTTACACGTGCCACTGCGGTGGCAGTGCTACACTGTTAGATGATGCAGATAACAACGAGCATTATGTTGTAATTGTAATAAGCTGTTTCTTCCAAAAAAAAAAAAAAAAAAAAAAAAAAGGAAAAGAAAAACTGCGATCAACATGCTATTCCCCCCTCTGAATATCTGGTATCGTTGGTATCTGCAGAAGGCTGTGCCGAAAGCGTGTGTGAGTCTCTGTTTTATGGAATGGCAACGATACGGTTCGTATGCAAGCAGTGACAGAATCGAAGAAAAAATGCAGAGGTAACTGAGATGGCAGTGTCTACCACGCTATTAGGTGAGACAGTCGCTTACAAACTTTTCTGCGAATGTGAAAAAATGTCAACAGTAATGTAGGTGCATCACCGAGTAGCTGCGCATCCTTGTCCGGTGTGGTCTAGTGGCTAGGATACCTGGCTCTCACCCAGGAGGCCCGGGTTCGATTCCCGGCACCGGAATGTCACTTTTGGTGCTCGTTCAAAGCAACTTGTATTGACTTTGCAGGGCTGACGCTCTAGGGAAAGTGCATTAAACATCGTTCATTTGAGGCAAAATGATGGTGATAGGGTTCCGACGTCTGTCAGTTTTTTTTTTTTTTTAAGGAGGAACGTTGTCGGTAGCCAAAAGTTCATCCTAGGAGACCTACAAGCAGCTGGGATGGATGTGAATGCAACCACAGAGAGTAACCGCACACGTACCACACCGTTTAGTGAGCTACAAGCATAGCTACACGATTTCTTGGCGTATACAGGTCGCCTATGTGATAACGACCAATAAACAACTAGCAATTACGTGACGGCTTGGGCTGCGAATCGCCAAGAGTCGTAGTCTTGAAGCACTGAGAGTGTCGCTGGCGTGTGTGCTCGTAGCCGTGATCGTCTAGTGGTTAGGACATTGCGTTGTGGCCGCAATAACCCAGGTTCGAATCCTGGTCACGGCAATTTTGAAGCTTTTTATTATAGGTAAGACTGGCAGTGGTCAATAGTTTTTAAATGCAAGACCTCTCTTCTGCTGCAAAAATTATCCAAAGGTCACAGTTCATACTAGCATTTCATTACGTGCAAGATAATTCGTCTTTCTTTGCGTGCACTGATGACTAAACTATACTGCAGGAACCGGCGTTTGCTTAGTTGGTAGCGTGGCCGAGCGGTCTAAGGCGCTGGTTTTAGGCACCAGTCTCTTCGGAGGCGTGGGTTCGAATCCCACCGCTGCCACAATTTTGGTACTTTGAGGTTGTAGTAGAACGTACACGAATGTTTACATGTGAGAGTCACGTGCAGCTCTTAGGAAATCGACCACCACTGGCAGTGCACCACACTTTAGGCCTTAGGTGATAATGTGCTCTTCAAATCCTGACAACTAGATCCGCGTAGTCACGCCCCACGAGGTAGGGGCTACGCATTTTGTGAATTTCGAATCATTACAGAGGTGTTTGAAACGCCAGAACAGGAGCACTGTGTGACAAATAGACCTTTAAGACGCATCCGCTAGAAATTGCTCGGTAAAAAACAATTGGAAGGATTTAGTACTGCATGTGTCTACAACAGAGGACCACGGGACATATGGTCAAATGGCGGGGCCACTACTCATCCAACATCGAATAGCCTCCGGAGAAGCAGAGTGCTGTTGATGATGTGAGAAATATTTCGGTATTTACAATTTACGAAGTGTACTCTTATAATCGCAGATGAAATGCAGACGAGGCAAAACAAATAGATGTGTTGAAAAGCGGATTTCATGCACAAGTAGTATCTATGATTTAAAACGTCGTCGTCGTCGCCGCCGCCGCACGCACGCACGTCATATGAAACACTTGCGATGCAAAGTGCTACCGAAAATACAGGAAAAAATTAATATATAAATAAGTAAATAAAGAAAAGAAAAGAAAACAGCGCCATTTGACCAATACCGGAGGTGAAACTCGATACTTCGCTGCATTACGACTTTAACTTGCCACACAGCTTCGAGTAAGGTGTGTTTGTTGCATGACAGTGCCTTCTGGTGGTACATTATGCACCACATTTAGTGCGGCTGCATCTGTCAGACTTGGTACGGGGGTTGAGCTCATGCCTTTGTACTGTCGCAGCAGATAGGCAATAACAAATTAAGAAATATGATACATGAACTTAAAAATGTTGTATAAGGCACTAGTTTTAGGAACCAGTCTCTTTTGGGCCGTGGATTCGAATCCATGCATTGCCAATTTTGGTTTATCGTTTTCAAGCGAAGACAGTGCGGTATCGTGAGGAAGCAGGCAACACCTTGGTCTTCCATGCGCCGACGGTAGCGTGGCCGAGCGGTCTAAGGCGCTGGTTTCAGGTACCAGTCTCTTCGGAGGCGTGGGTTCGAATCCCACCGCTGCCATCTGTTTTCTTCCTCTGTCGAAGTCTGGTGTCCTTAGTAATTGCATGAGGTAGTGCAGAAACCCCTATGTTTCCCTGTTTTACACGTGCCACTGCGGTGGCAGTGCTACACTGTTAGATGATGCAGATAACAACGAGCATTATGTTGTAATTGTAATAAGCTGTTTCTTCCAAAAAAAAAAAAAAAAAAAAAAAAAAGGAAAAGAAAAACTGCGATCAACATGCTATTCCCCCCTCTGAATATCTGGTATCGTTGGTATCTGCAGAAGGCTGTGCCGAAAGCGTGTGTGAGTCTCTGTTTTATGGAATGGCAACGATACGGTTCGTATGCAAGCAGTGACAGAATCGAAGAAAAAATGCAGAGGTAACTGAGATGGCAGTGTCTACCACGCTATTAGGTGAGACAGTCGCTTACAAACTTTTCTGCGAATGTGAAAAAATGTCAACAGTAATGTAGGTGCATCACCGAGTAGCTGCGCATCCTTGTCCGGTGTGGTCTAGTGGCTAGGATACCTGGCTCTCACCCAGGAGGCCCGGGTTCGATTCCCGGCACCGGAATGTCACTTTTGGTGCTCGTTCAAAGCAACTTGTATTGACTTTGCAGGGCTGACGCTCTAGGGAAAGTGCATTAAACATCGTTCATTTGAGGCAAAATGATGGTGATAGGGTTCCGACGTCTGTCAGTTTTTTTTTTTTTTTAAGGAGGAACGTTGTCGGTAGCCAAAAGTTCATCCTAGGAGACCTACAAGCAGCTGGGATGGATGTGAATGCAACCACAGAGAGTAACCGCACACGTACCACACCGTTTAGTGAGCTACAAGCATAGCTACACGATTTCTTGGCGTATACAGGTCGCCTATGTGATAACGACCAATAAACAACTAGCAATTACGTGACGGCTTGGGCTGCGAATCGCCAAGAGTCGTAGTCTTGAAGCACTGAGAGTGTCGCTGGCGTGTGTGCTCGTAGCCGTGATCGTCTAGTGGTTAGGACATTGCGTTGTGGCCGCAATAACCCAGGTTCGAATCCTGGTCACGGCAATTTTGAAGCTTTTTATTATAGGTAAGACTGGCAGTGGTCAATAGTTTTTAAATGCAAGACCTCTCTTCTGCTGCAAAAATTATCCAAAGGTCACAGTTCATACTAGCATTTCATTACGTGCAAGATAATTCGTCTTTCTTTGCGTGCACTGATGACTAAACTATACTGCAGGAACCGGCGTTTGCTTAGTTGGTAGCGTGGCCGAGCGGTCTAAGGCGCTGGTTTTAGGCACCAGTCTCTTCGGAGGCGTGGGTTCGAATCCCACCGCTGCCACAATTTTGGTACTTTGAGGTTGTAGTAGAACGTACACGAATGTTTACATGTGAGAGTCACGTGCAGCTCTTAGGAAATCGACCACCACTGGCAGTGCACCACACTTTAGGCCTTAGGTGATAATGTGCTCTTCAAATCCTGACAACTAGATCCGCGTAGTCACGCCCCACGAGGTAGGGGCTACGCATTTTGTGAATTTCGAATCATTACAGAGGTGTTTGAAACGCCAGAACAGGAGCACTGTGTGACAAATAGACCTTTAAGACGCATCCGCTAGAAATTGCTCGGTAAAAAACAATTGGAAGGATTTAGTACTGCATGTGTCTACAACAGAGGACCACGGGACATATGGTCAAATGGCGGGGCCACTACTCATCCAACATCGAATAGCCTCCGGAGAAGCAGAGTGCTGTTGATGATGTGAGAAATATTTCGGTATTTACAATTTACGAAGTGTACTCTTATAATCGCAGATGAAATGCAGACGAGGCAAAACAAATAGATGTGTTGAAAAGCGGATTTCATGCACAAGTAGTATCTATGATTTAAAACGTCGTCGTCGTCGCCGCCGCCGCACGCACGCACGTCATATGAAACACTTGCGATGCAAAGTGCTACCGAAAATACAGGAAAAATAAATAAATAAATAAGTAAATAAAGAAAAGAAAAGAAAACAGCGCCATTTGACCAATACCGGAGGTGAAACTCGATACTTCGCTGCATTACGACTTTAACTTGCCACACAGCTTCGAGTAAGGTGTGTTTGTTGCATGACAGTGCCTTCTGGTGGTACATTATGCACCACATTTAGTGCGGCTGCATCTGTCAGACTTGGTACGGGGGTTGAGCTCATGCCTTTGTACTGTCGCAGCAGATAGGCAATAACAAATTAAGAAATATGATACATGAACTTAAAAATGTTGTATAAGGCACTAGTTTTAGGAACCAGTCTCTTTTGGGCCGTGGTTTCGAATCCATGCATTGCCAATTTTGGTTTATCGTTTTCAAGCGAAGACAGTGCGGTATCGTGAGGAAGCAGGCAACACCTTGGTCTTCCATGCGCCGACGGTAGCGTGGCCGAGCGGTCTAAGGCGCTGGTTTCAGGTACCAGTCTCTTCGGAGGCGTGGGTTCGAATCCCACCGCTGCCATCTGTTTTCTTCCTCTGTCGAAGTCTGGTGTCCTTAGTAATTGCATGAGGTAGTGCAGAAACCCCTATGTTTCCCTGTTTTACACGTGCCACTGCGGTGGCAGTGCTACACTGTTAGATGATGCAGATAACAACGAGCATTATGTTGTAATTGTAATAAGCTGTTTCTTCCAAAAAAAAAAAAAAAAAAAAAAAAAAAAAAAAAAAAAAAAAAAAAGAAAAAGAAAAACTGCGATCAACATGCTATTCCCCCCTCTGAATATCTGGTATCGTTGGTATCTGCAGAAGGCTGTGCCGAAAGCGTGTGTGAGTCTCTGTTTTATGGAATGGCAACGATACGGTTCGTATGCAAGCAGTGACAGAATCGAAGAAAAAATGCAGAGGTAACTGAGATGGCAGTGTCTACCACGCTATTAGGTGAGACAGTCGCTTACAAACTTTTCTGCGAATGTGAAAAAATGTCAACAGTAATGTAGGTGCATCACCGAGTAGCTGCGCATCCTTGTCCGGTGTGGTCTAGTGGCTAGGATACCTGGCTCTCACCCAGGAGGCCCGGGTTCGATTCCCGGCACCGGAATGTCACTTTTGGTGCTCGTTCAAAGCAACTTGTATTGACTTTGCAGGGCTGACGCTCTAGGGAAAGTGCATTAAACATCGTTCATTTGAGGCAAAATGATGGTGATAGGGTTCCGACGTCTGTCAGTTTTTTTTTTTTTTTAAGGAGGAACGTTGTCGGTAGCCAAAAGTTCATCCTAGGAGACCTACAAGCAGCTGGGATGGATGTGAATGCAACCACAGAGAGTAACCGCACACGTACCACACCGTTTAGTGAGCTACAAGCATAGCTACACGATTTCTTGGCGTATACAGGTCGCCTATGTGATAACGACCAATAAACAACTAGCAATTACGTGACGGCTTGGGCTGCGAATCGCCAAGAGTCGTAGTCTTGAAGCACTGAGAGTGTCGCTGGCGTGTGTGCTCGTAGCCGTGATCGTCTAGTGGTTAGGACATTGCGTTGTGGCCGCAATAACCCAGGTTCGAATCCTGGTCACGGCAATTTTGAAGCTTTTTATTATAGGTAAGACTGGCAGTGGTCAATAGTTTTTAAATGCAAGACCTCTCTTCTGCTGCAAAAATTATCCAAAGGTCACAGTTCATACTAGCATTTCATTACGTGCAAGATAATTCGTCTTTCTTTGCGTGCACTGATGACTAAACTATACTGCAGGAACCGGCGTTTGCTTAGTTGGTAGCGTGGCCGAGCGGTCTAAGGCGCTGGTTTTAGGCACCAGTCTCTTCGGAGGCGTGGGTTCGAATCCCACCGCTGCCACAATTTTGGTACTTTGAGGTTGTAGTAGAACGTACACGAATGTTTACATGTGAGAGTCACGTGCAGCTCTTAGGAAATCGACCACCACTGGCAGTGCACCACACTTTAGGCCTTAGGTGATAATGTGCTCTTCAAATCCTGACAACTAGATCCGCGTAGTCACGCCCCACGAGGTAGGGGCTACGCATTTTGTGAATTTCGAATCATTACAGAGGTGTTTGAAACGCCAGAACAGGAGCACTGTGTGACAAATAGACCTTTAAGACGCATCCGCTAGAAATTGCTCGGTAAAAAACAATTGGAAGGATTTAGTACTGCATGTGTCTACAACAGAGGACCACGGGACATATGGTCAAATGGCGGGGCCACTACTCATCCAACATCGAATAGCCTCCGGAGAAGCAGAGTGCTGTTGATGATGTGAGAAATATTTCGGTATTTACAATTTACGAAGTGTACTCTTATAATCGCAGATGAAATGCAGACGAGGCAAAACAAATAGATGTGTTGAAAAGCGGATTTCATGCACAAGTAGTATCTATGATTTAAAACGTCGTCGTCGTCGCCGCCGCCGCACGCACGCACGTCATATGAAACACTTGCGATGCAAAGTGCTACCGAAAATACAGGAAAAATAAATAAATAAATAAGTAAATAAAGAAAAGAAAAGAAAACAGCGCCATTTGACCAATACCGGAGGTGAAACTCGATACTTCGCTGCATTACGACTTTAACTTGCCACACAGCTTCGAGTAAGGTGTGTTTGTTGCATGACAGTGCCTTCTGGTGGTACATTATGCACCACATTTAGTGCGGCTGCATCTGTCAGACTTGGTACGGGGGTTGAGCTCATGCCTTTGTACTGTCGCAGCAGATAGGCAATAACAAATTAAGAAATATGATACATGAACTTAAAAATGTTGTATAAGGCACTAGTTTTAGGAACCAGTCTCTTTTGGGCCGTGGTTTCGAATCCATGCATTGCCAATTTTGGTTTATCGTTTTCAAGCGAAGACAGTGCGGTATCGTGAGGAAGCAGGCAACACCTTGGTCTTCCATGCGCCGACGGTAGCGTGGCCGAGCGGTCTAAGGCGCTGGTTTCAGGTACCAGTCTCTTCGGAGGCGTGGGTTCGAATCCCACCGCTGCCATCTGTTTTCTTCCTCTGTCGAAGTCTGGTGTCCTTAGTAATTGCATGAGGTAGTGCAGAAACCCCTATGTTTCCCTGTTTTACACGTGCCACTGCGGTGGCAGTGCTACACTGTTAGATGATGCAGATAACAACGAGCATTATGTTGTAATTGTAATAAGCTGTTTCTTCCAAAAAAAAAAAAAAAAAAAAAAAAAGAAAAAGAAAAACTGCGATCAACATGCTATTCCCCCCTCTGAATATCTGGTATCGTTGGTATCTGCAGAAGGCTGTGCCGAAAGCGTGTGTGAGTCTCTGTTTTATGGAATGGCAACGATACGGTTCGTATGCAAGCAGTGACAGAATCGAAGAAAAAATGCAGAGGTAACTGAGATGGCAGTGTCTACCACGCTATTAGGTGAGACAGTCGCTTACAAACTTTTCTGCGAATGTGAAAAAATGTCAACAGTAATGTAGGTGCATCACCGAGTAGCTGCGCATCCTTGTCCGGTGTGGTCTAGTGGCTAGGATACCTGGCTCTCACCCAGGAGGCCCGGGTTCGATTCCCGGCACCGGAATGTCACTTTTGGTGCTCGTTCAAAGCAACTTGTATTGACTTTGCAGGGCTGACGCTCTAGGGAAAGTGCATTAAACATCGTTCATTTGAGGCAAAATGATGGTGATAGGGTTCCGACGTCTGTCAGTTTTTTTTTTTTTTTTTTTTTTAAGGAGGAACGTTGTCGGTAGCCAAAAGTTCATCCTAGGAGACCTACAAGCAGCTGGGATGGATGTGAATGCAACCACAGAGAGTAACCGCACACGTACCACACCGTTTAGTGAGCTACAAGCATAGCTACACGATTTCTTGGCGTATACAGGTCGCCTATGTGATAACGACCAATAAACAACTAGCAATTACGTGACGGCTTGGGCTGCGAATCGCCAAGAGTCGTAGTCTTGAAGCACTGAGAGTGTCGCTGGCGTGTGTGCTCGTAGCCGTGATCGTCTAGTGGTTAGGACATTGCGTTGTGGCCGCAATAACCCAGGTTCGAATCCTGGTCACGGCAATTTTGAAGCTTTTTATTATAGGTAAGACTGGCAGTGGTCAATAGTTTTTAAATGCAAGACCTCTCTTCTGCTGCAAAAATTATCCAAAGGTCACAGTTCATACTAGCATTTCATTACGTGCAAGATAATTCGTCTTTCTTTGCGTGCACTGATGACTAAACTATACTGCAGGAACCGGCGTTTGCTTAGTTGGTAGCGTGGCCGAGCGGTCTAAGGCGCTGGTTTTAGGCACCAGTCTCTTCGGAGGCGTGGGTTCGAATCCCACCGCTGCCACAATTTTGGTACTTTGAGGTTGTAGTAGAACGTACACGAATGTTTACATGTGAGAGTCACGTGCAGCTCTTAGGAAATCGACCACCACTGGCAGTGCACCACACTTTAGGCCTTAGGTGATAATGTGCTCTTCAAATCCTGACAACTAGATCCGCGTAGTCACGCCCCACGAGGTAGGGGCTACGCATTTTGTGAATTTCGAATCATTACAGAGGTGTTTGAAACGCCAGAACAGGAGCACTGTGTGACAAATAGACCTTTAAGACGCATCCGCTAGAAATTGCTCGGTAAAAAACAATTGGAAGGATTTAGTACTGCATGTGTCTACAACAGAGGACCACGGGACATATGGTCAAATGGCGGGGCCACTACTCATCCAACATCGAATAGCCTCCGGAGAAGCAGAGTGCTGTTGATGATGTGAGAAATATTTCGGTATTTACAATTTACGAAGTGTACTCTTATAATCGCAGATGAAATGCAGACGAGGCAAAACAAATAGATGTGTTGAAAAGCGGATTTCATGCACAAGTAGTATCTATGATTTAAAACGTCGTCGTCGTCGCCGCCGCCGCACGCACGCACGTCATATGAAACACTTGCGATGCAAAGTGCTACCGAAAATACAGGAAAAATAAATAAATAAATAAGTAAATAAAGAAAAGAAAAGAAAACAGCGCCATTTGACCAATACCGGAGGTGAAACTCGATACTTCGCTGCATTACGACTTTAACTTGCCACACAGCTTCGAGTAAGGTGTGTTTGTTGCATGACAGTGCCTTCTGGTGGTACATTATGCACCACATTTAGTGCGGCTGCATCTGTCAGACTTGGTACGGGGGTTGAGCTCATGCCTTTGTACTGTCGCAGCAGATAGGCAATAACAAATTAAGAAATATGATACATGAACTTAAAAATGTTGTATAAGGCACTAGTTTTAGGAACCAGTCTCTTTTGGGCCGTGGTTTCGAATCCATGCATTGCCAATTTTGGTTTATCGTTTTCAAGCGAAGACAGTGCGGTATCGTGAGGAAGCAGGCAACACCTTGGTCTTCCATGCGCCGACGGTAGCGTGGCCGAGCGGTCTAAGGCGCTGGTTTCAGGTACCAGTCTCTTCGGAGGCGTGGGTTCGAATCCCACCGCTGCCATCTGTTTTCTTCCTCTGTCGAAGTCTGGTGTCCTTAGTAATTGCATGAGGTAGTGCAGAAACCCCTATGTTTCCCTGTTTTACACGTGCCACTGCGGTGGCAGTGCTACACTGTTAGATGATGCAGATAACAACGAGCATTATGTTGTAATTGTAATAAGCTGTTTCTTCCAAAAAAAAAAAAAAAAAAAAAAAAAAAAAAAAAAGAAAAAAAGAAAAAGAAAAACTGCGATCAACATGCTATTCCCCCCTCTGAATATCTGGTATCGTTGGTATCTGCAGAAGGCTGTGCCGAAAGCGTGTGTGAGTCTCTGTTTTATGGAATGGCAACGATACGGTTCGTATGCAAGCAGTGACAGAATCGAAGAAAAAATGCAGAGGTAACTGAGATGGCAGTGTCTACCACGCTATTAGGTGAGACAGTCGCTTACAAACTTTTCTGCGAATGTGAAAAAATGTCAACAGTAATGTAGGTGCATCACCGAGTAGCTGCGCATCCTTGTCCGGTGTGGTCTAGTGGCTAGGATACCTGGCTCTCACCCAGGAGGCCCGGGTTCGATTCCCGGCACCGGAATGTCACTTTTGGTGCTCGTTCAAAGCAACTTGTATTGACTTTGCAGGGCTGACGCTCTAGGGAAAGTGCATTAAACATCGTTCATTTGAGGCAAAATGATGGTGATAGGGTTCCGACGTCTGTCAGTTTTTTTTTTTTTTTAAGGAGGAACGTTGTCGGTAGCCAAAAGTTCATCCTAGGAGACCTACAAGCAGCTGGGATGGATGTGAATGCAACCACAGAGAGTAACCGCACACGTACCACACCGTTTAGTGAGCTACAAGCATAGCTACACGATTTCTTGGCGTATACAGGTCGCCTATGTGATAACGACCAATAAACAACTAGCAATTACGTGACGGCTTGGGCTGCGAATCGCCAAGAGTCGTAGTCTTGAAGCACTGAGAGTGTCGCTGGCGTGTGTGCTCGTAGCCGTGATCGTCTAGTGGTTAGGACATTGCGTTGTGGCCGCAATAACCCAGGTTCGAATCCTGGTCACGGCAATTTTGAAGCTTTTTATTATAGGTAAGACTGGCAGTGGTCAATAGTTTTTAAATGCAAGACCTCTCTTCTGCTGCAAAAATTATCCAAAGGTCACAGTTCATACTAGCATTTCATTACGTGCAAGATAATTCGTCTTTCTTTGCGTGCACTGATGACTAAACTATACTGCAGGAACCGGCGTTTGCTTAGTTGGTAGCGTGGCCGAGCGGTCTAAGGCGCTGGTTTTAGGCACCAGTCTCTTCGGAGGCGTGGGTTCGAATCCCACCGCTGCCACAATTTTGGTACTTTGAGGTTGTAGTAGAACGTACACGAATGTTTACATGTGAGAGTCACGTGCAGCTCTTAGGAAATCGACCACCACTGGCAGTGCACCACACTTTAGGCCTTAGGTGATAATGTGCTCTTCAAATCCTGACAACTAGATCCGCGTAGTCACGCCCCACGAGGTAGGGGCTACGCATTTTGTGAATTTCGAATCATTACAGAGGTGTTTGAAACGCCAGAACAGGAGCACTGTGTGACAAATAGACCTTTAAGACGCATCCGCTAGAAATTGCTCGGTAAAAAACAATTGGAAGGATTTAGTACTGCATGTGTCTACAACAGAGGACCACGGGACATATGGTCAAATGGCGGGGCCACTACTCATCCAACATCGAATAGCCTCCGGAGAAGCAGAGTGCTGTTGATGATGTGAGAAATATTTCGGTATTTACAATTTACGAAGTGTACTCTTATAATCGCAGATGAAATGCAGACGAGGCAAAACAAATAGATGTGTTGAAAAGCGGATTTCATGCACAAGTAGTATCTATGATTTAAAACGTCGTCGTCGTCGCCGCCGCCGCACGCACGCACGTCATATGAAACACTTGCGATGCAAAGTGCTACCGAAAATACAGGAAAAATAAATAAATAAATAAGTAAATAAAGAAAAGAAAAGAAAACAGCGCCATTTGACCAATACCGGAGGTGAAACTCGATACTTCGCTGCATTACGACTTTAACTTGCCACACAGCTTCGAGTAAGGTGTGTTTGTTGCATGACAGTGCCTTCTGGTGGTACATTATGCACCACATTTAGTGCGGCTGCATCTGTCAGACTTGGTACGGGGGTTGAGCTCATGCCTTTGTACTGTCGCAGCAGATAGGCAATAACAAATTAAGAAATATGATACATGAACTTAAAAATGTTGTATAAGGCACTAGTTTTAGGAACCAGTCTCTTTTGGGCCGTGGTTTCGAATCCATGCATTGCCAATTTTGGTTTATCGTTTTCAAGCGAAGACAGTGCGGTATCGTGAGGAAGCAGGCAACACCTTGGTCTTCCATGCGCCGACGGTAGCGTGGCCGAGCGGTCTAAGGCGCTGGTTTCAGGTACCAGTCTCTTCGGAGGCGTGGGTTCGAATCCCACCGCTGCCATCTGTTTTCTTCCTCTGTCGAAGTCTGGTGTCCTTAGTAATTGCATGAGGTAGTGCAGAAACCCCTATGTTTCCCTGTTTTACACGTGCCACTGCGGTGGCAGTGCTACACTGTTAGATGATGCAGATAACAACGAGCATTATGTTGTAATTGTAATAAGCTGTTTCTTCCAAAAAAAAAAAAAAAAAAAAAAAAAAAAAAAAAAGAAAAAAAGAAAAAGAAAAACTGCGATCAACATGCTATTCCCCCCTCTGAATATCTGGTATCGTTGGTATCTGCAGAAGGCTGTGCCGAAAGCGTGTGTGAGTCTCTGTTTTATGGAATGGCAACGATACGGTTCGTATGCAAGCAGTGACAGAATCGAAGAAAAAATGCAGAGGTAACTGAGATGGCAGTGTCTACCACGCTATTAGGTGAGACAGTCGCTTACAAACTTTTCTGCGAATGTGAAAAAATGTCAACAGTAATGTAGGTGCATCACCGAGTAGCTGCGCATCCTTGTCCGGTGTGGTCTAGTGGCTAGGATACCTGGCTCTCACCCAGGAGGCCCGGGTTCGATTCCCGGCACCGGAATGTCACTTTTGGTGCTCGTTCAAAGCAACTTGTATTGACTTTGCAGGGCTGACGCTCTAGGGAAAGTGCATTAAACATCGTTCATTTGAGGCAAAATGATGGTGATAGGGTTCCGACGTCTGTCAGTTTTTTTTTTTTTTTAAGGAGGAACGTTGTCGGTAGCCAAAAGTTCATCCTAGGAGACCTACAAGCAGCTGGGATGGATGTGAATGCAACCACAGAGAGTAACCGCACACGTACCACACCGTTTAGTGAGCTACAAGCATAGCTACACGATTTCTTGGCGTATACAGGTCGCCTATGTGATAACGACCAATAAACAACTAGCAATTACGTGACGGCTTGGGCTGCGAATCGCCAAGAGTCGTAGTCTTGAAGCACTGAGAGTGTCGCTGGCGTGTGTGCTCGTAGCCGTGATCGTCTAGTGGTTAGGACATTGCGTTGTGGCCGCAATAACCCAGGTTCGAATCCTGGTCACGGCAATTTTGAAGCTTTTTATTATAGGTAAGACTGGCAGTGGTCAATAGTTTTTAAATGCAAGACCTCTCTTCTGCTGCAAAAATTATCCAAAGGTCACAGTTCATACTAGCATTTCATTACGTGCAAGATAATTCGTCTTTCTTTGCGTGCACTGATGACTAAACTATACTGCAGGAACCGGCGTTTGCTTAGTTGGTAGCGTGGCCGAGCGGTCTAAGGCGCTGGTTTTAGGCACCAGTCTCTTCGGAGGCGTGGGTTCGAATCCCACCGCTGCCACAATTTTGGTACTTTGAGGTTGTAGTAGAACGTACACGAATGTTTACATGTGAGAGTCACGTGCAGCTCTTAGGAAATCGACCACCACTGGCAGTGCACCACACTTTAGGCCTTAGGTGATAATGTGCTCTTCAAATCCTGACAACTAGATCCGCGTAGTCACGCCCCACGAGGTAGGGGCTACGCATTTTGTGAATTTCGAATCATTACAGAGGTGTTTGAAACGCCAGAACAGGAGCACTGTGTGACAAATAGACCTTTAAGACGCATCCGCTAGAAATTGCTCGGTAAAAAACAATTGGAAGGATTTAGTACTGCATGTGTCTACAACAGAGGACCACGGGACATATGGTCAAATGGCGGGGCCACTACTCATCCAACATCGAATAGCCTCCGGAGAAGCAGAGTGCTGTTGATGATGTGAGAAATATTTCGGTATTTACAATTTACGAAGTGTACTCTTATAATCGCAGATGAAATGCAGACGAGGCAAAACAAATAGATGTGTTGAAAAGCGGATTTCATGCACAAGTAGTATCTATGATTTAAAACGTCGTCGTCGTCGCCGCCGCCGCACGCACGCACGTCATATGAAACACTTGCGATGCAAAGTGCTACCGAAAATACAGGAAAAATAAATAAATAAATAAATAAGTAAATAAAGAATAAAGAAAAGAAAAGAAAACAGCGCCATTTGACCAATACCGGAGGTGAAACTCGATACTTCGCTGCATTACGACTTTAACTTGCCACACAGCTTCGAGTAAGGTGTGTTTGTTGCATGACAGTGCCTTCTGGTGGTACATTATGCACCACATTTAGTGCGGCTGCATCTGTCAGACTTGGTACGGGGGTTGAGCTCATGCCTTTGTACTGTCGCAGCAGATAGGCAATAACAAATTAAGAAATATGATACATGAACTTAAAAATGTTGTATAAGGCACTAGTTTTAGGAACCAGTCTCTTTTGGGCCGTGGTTTCGAATCCATGCATTGCCAATTTTGGTTTATCGTTTTCAAGCGAAGACAGTGCGGTATCGTGAGGAAGCAGGCAACACCTTGGTCTTCCATGCGCCGACGGTAGCGTGGCCGAGCGGTCTAAGGCGCTGGTTTCAGGTACCAGTCTCTTCGGAGGCGTGGGTTCGAATCCCACCGCTGCCATCTGTTTTCTTCCTCTGTCGAAGTCTGGTGTCCTTAGTAATTGCATGAGGTAGTGCAGAAACCCCTATGTTTCCCTGTTTTACACGTGCCACTGCGGTGGCAGTGCTACACTGTTAGATGATGCAGATAACAACGAGCATTATGTTGTAATTGTAATAAGCTGTTTCTTCCAAAAAAAAAAAAAAAAAAAAAAAAAGAAAAAGAAAAACTGCGATCAACATGCTATTCCCCCCTCTGAATATCTGGTATCGTTGGTATCTGCAGAAGGCTGTGCCGAAAGCGTGTGTGAGTCTCTGTTTTATGGAATGGCAACGATACGGTTCGTATGCAAGCAGTGACAGAATCGAAGAAAAAATGCAGAGGTAACTGAGATGGCAGTGTCTACCACGCTATTAGGTGAGACAGTCGCTTACAAACTTTTCTGCGAATGTGAAAAAATGTCAACAGTAATGTAGGTGCATCACCGAGTAGCTGCGCATCCTTGTCCGGTGTGGTCTAGTGGCTAGGATACCTGGCTCTCACCCAGGAGGCCCGGGTTCGATTCCCGGCACCGGAATGTCACTTTTGGTGCTCGTTCAAAGCAACTTGTATTGACTTTGCAGGGCTGACGCTCTAGGGAAAGTGCATTAAACATCGTTCATTTGAGGCAAAATGATGGTGATAGGGTTCCGACGTCTGTCAGTTTTTTTTTTTTTTTAAGGAGGAACGTTGTCGGTAGCCAAAAGTTCATCCTAGGAGACCTACAAGCAGCTGGGATGGATGTGAATGCAACCACAGAGAGTAACCGCACACGTACCACACCGTTTAGTGAGCTACAAGCATAGCTACACGATTTCTTGGCGTATACAGGTCGCCTATGTGATAACGACCAATAAACAACTAGCAATTACGTGACGGCTTGGGCTGCGAATCGCCAAGAGTCGTAGTCTTGAAGCACTGAGAGTGTCGCTGGCGTGTGTGCTCGTAGCCGTGATCGTCTAGTGGTTAGGACATTGCGTTGTGGCCGCAATAACCCAGGTTCGAATCCTGGTCACGGCAATTTTGAAGCTTTTTATTATAGGTAAGACTGGCAGTGGTCAATAGTTTTTAAATGCAAGACCTCTCTTCTGCTGCAAAAATTATCCAAAGGTCACAGTTCATACTAGCATTTCATTACGTGCAAGATAATTCGTCTTTCTTTGCGTGCACTGATGACTAAACTATACTGCAGGAACCGGCGTTTGCTTAGTTGGTAGCGTGGCCGAGCGGTCTAAGGCGCTGGTTTTAGGCACCAGTCTCTTCGGAGGCGTGGGTTCGAATCCCACCGCTGCCACAATTTTGGTACTTTGAGGTTGTAGTAGAACGTACACGAATGTTTACATGTGAGAGTCACGTGCAGCTCTTAGGAAATCGACCACCACTGGCAGTGCACCACACTTTAGGCCTTAGGTGATAATGTGCTCTTCAAATCCTGACAACTAGATCCGCGTAGTCACGCCCCACGAGGTAGGGGCTACGCATTTTGTGAATTTCGAATCATTACAGAGGTGTTTGAAACGCCAGAACAGGAGCACTGTGTGACAAATAGACCTTTAAGACGCATCCGCTAGAAATTGCTCGGTAAAAAACAATTGGAAGGATTTAGTACTGCATGTGTCTACAACAGAGGACCACGGGACATATGGTCAAATGGCGGGGCCACTACTCATCCAACATCGAATAGCCTCCGGAGAAGCAGAGTGCTGTTGATGATGTGAGAAATATTTCGGTATTTACAATTTACGAAGTGTACTCTTATAATCGCAGATGAAATGCAGACGAGGCAAAACAAATAGATGTGTTGAAAAGCGGATTTCATGCACAAGTAGTATCTATGATTTAAAACGTCGTCGTCGTCGCCGCCGCCGCACGCACGCACGTCATATGAAACACTTGCGATGCAAAGTGCTACCGAAAATACAGGAAAAATAAATAAATAAATAAGTAAATAAAGAAAAGAAAAGAAAACAGCGCCATTTGACCAATACCGGAGTGAAACTCGATACTTCGCTGCATTACGACTTTAACTTGCCACACAGCTTCGAGTAAGGTGTGTTTGTTGCATGACAGTGCCTTCTGGTGGTACATTATGCACCACATTTAGTGCGGCTGCATCTGTCAGACTTGGTACGGGGGTTGAGCTCATGCCTTTGTACTGTCGCAGCAGATAGGCAATAACAAATTAAGAAATATGATACATGAACTTAAAAATGTTGTATAAGGCACTAGTTTTAGGAACCAGTCTCTTTTGGGCCGTGGTTTCGAATCCATGCATTGCCAATTTTGGTTTATCGTTTTCAAGCGAAGACAGTGCGGTATCGTGAGGAAGCAGGCAACACCTTGGTCTTCCATGCGCCGACGGTAGCGTGGCCGAGCGGTCTAAGGCGCTGGTTTCAGGTACCAGTCTCTTCGGAGGCGTGGGTTCGAATCCCACCGCTGCCATCTGTTTTCTTCCTCTGTCGAAGTCTGGTGTCCTTAGTAATTGCATGAGGTAGTGCAGAAACCCCTATGTTTCCCTGTTTTACACGTGCCACTGCGGTGGCAGTGCTACACTGTTAGATGATGCAGATAACAACGAGCATTATGTTGTAATTGTAATAAGCTGTTTCTTCCAAAAAAAAAAAAAAAAAAAAAAAAAAGAAAAAGAAAAACTGCGATCAACATGCTATTCCCCCCTCTGAATATCTGGTATCGTTGGTATCTGCAGAAGGCTGTGCCGAAAGCGTGTGTGAGTCTCTGTTTTATGGAATGGCAACGATACGGTTCGTATGCAAGCAGTGACAGAATCGAAGAAAAAATGCAGAGGTAACTGAGATGGCAGTGTCTACCACGCTATTAGGTGAGACAGTCGCTTACAAACTTTTCTGCGAATGTGAAAAAATGTCAACAGTAATGTAGGTGCATCACCGAGTAGCTGCGCATCCTTGTCCGGTGTGGTCTAGTGGCTAGGATACCTGGCTCTCACCCAGGAGGCCCGGGTTCGATTCCCGGCACCGGAATGTCACTTTTGGTGCTCGTTCAAAGCAACTTGTATTGACTTTGCAGGGCTGACGCTCTAGGGAAAGTGCATTAAACATCGTTCATTTGAGGCAAAATGATGGTGATAGGGTTCCGACGTCTGTCAGTTTTTTTTTTTTTTTTTTTTTTAAGGAGGAACGTTGTCGGTAGCCAAAAGTTCATCCTAGGAGACCTACAAGCAGCTGGGATGGATGTGAATGCAACCACAGAGAGTAACCGCACACGTACCACACCGTTTAGTGAGCTACAAGCATAGCTACACGATTTCTTGGCGTATACAGGTCGCCTATGTGATAACGACCAATAAACAACTAGCAATTACGTGACGGCTTGGGCTGCGAATCGCCAAGAGTCGTAGTCTTGAAGCACTGAGAGTGTCGCTGGCGTGTGTGCTCGTAGCCGTGATCGTCTAGTGGTTAGGACATTGCGTTGTGGCCGCAATAACCCAGGTTCGAATCCTGGTCACGGCAATTTTGAAGCTTTTTATTATAGGTAAGACTGGCAGTGGTCAATAGTTTTTAAATGCAAGACCTCTCTTCTGCTGCAAAAATTATCCAAAGGTCACAGTTCATACTAGCATTTCATTACGTGCAAGATAATTCGTCTTTCTTTGCGTGCACTGATGACTAAACTATACTGCAGGAACCGGCGTTTGCTTAGTTGGTAGCGTGGCCGAGCGGTCTAAGGCGCTGGTTTTAGGCACCAGTCTCTTCGGAGGCGTGGGTTCGAATCCCACCGCTGCCACAATTTTGGTACTTTGAGGTTGTAGTAGAACGTACACGAATGTTTACATGTGAGAGTCACGTGCAGCTCTTAGGAAATCGACCACCACTGGCAGTGCACCACACTTTAGGCCTTAGGTGATAATGTGCTCTTCAAATCCTGACAACTAGATCCGCGTAGTCACGCCCCACGAGGTAGGGGCTACGCATTTTGTGAATTTCGAATCATTACAGAGGTGTTTGAAACGCCAGAACAGGAGCACTGTGTGACAAATAGACCTTTAAGACGCATCCGCTAGAAATTGCTCGGTAAAAAACAATTGGAAGGATTTAGTACTGCATGTGTCTACAACAGAGGACCACGGGACATATGGTCAAATGGCGGGGCCACTACTCATCCAACATCGAATAGCCTCCGGAGAAGCAGAGTGCTGTTGATGATGTGAGAAATATTTCGGTATTTACAATTTACGAAGTGTACTCTTATAATCGCAGATGAAATGCAGACGAGGCAAAACAAATAGATGTGTTGAAAAGCGGATTTCATGCACAAGTAGTATCTATGATTTAAAACGTCGTCGTCGTCGCCGCCGCCGCACGCACGCACGTCATATGAAACACTTGCGATGCAAAGTGCTACCGAAAATACAGGAAAAATAAATAAATAAATAAGTAAATAAAGAATAAAGAATCAATGAAAAAGAAAACAGCGCCATTTGACCAATACCGGAGGTGAAAACTCGATACTTCGCTGCATTACGACTTTAACTTGCCACACAGCTTCGAGTAAGGTGTGTTTGTTGCATGACAGTGCCTTCTGGTGGTACATTATGCACCACATTTAGTGCGGCTGCATCTGTCAGACTTGGTACGGGGGTTGAGCTCATGCCTTTGTACTGTCGCAGCAGATAGGCAATAACAAATTAAGAAATATGATACATGAACTTAAAAATGTTGTATAAGGCACTAGTTTTAGGAACCAGTCTCTTTTGGGCCGTGGTTTCGAATCCATGCATTGCCAATTTTGGTTTATCGTTTTCAAGCGAAGACAGTGCGGTATCGTGAGGAAGCAGGCAACACCTTGGTCTTCCATGCGCCGACGGTAGCGTGGCCGAGCGGTCTAAGGCGCTGGTTTCAGGTACCAGTCTCTTCGGAGGCGTGGGTTCGAATCCCACCGCTGCCATCTGTTTTCTTCCTCTGTCGAAGTCTGGTGTCCTTAGTAATTGCATGAGGTAGTGCAGAAACCCCTATGTTTCCCTGTTTTACACGTGCCACTGCGGTGGCAGTGCTACACTGTTAGATGATGCAGATAACAACGAGCATTATGTTGTAATTGTAATAAGCTGTTTCTTCCAAAAAAAAAAAAAAAAAAAAAAAAAAAGAAAAAGAAAAACTGCGATCAACATGCTATTTCCCCCCTCTGAATATCTGGTATCGTTGGTATCTGCAGAAGGCTGTGCCGAAAGCGTGTGTGAGTCTCTGTTTTATGGAATGGCAACGATACGGTTCGTATGCAAGCAGTGACAGAATCGAAGAAAAAATGCAGAGGTAACTGAGATGGCAGTGTCTACCACGCTATTAGGTGAGACAGTCGCTTACAAACTTTTCTGCGAATGTGAAAAAATGTCAACAGTAATGTAGGTGCATCACCGAGTAGCTGCGCATCCTTGTCCGGTGTGGTCTAGTGGCTAGGATACCTGGCTCTCACCCAGGAGGCCCGGGTTCGATTCCCGGCACCGGAATGTCACTTTTGGTGCTCGTTCAAAGCAACTTGTATTGACTTTGCAGGGCTGACGCTCTAGGGAAAGTGCATTAAACATCGTTCATTTGAGGCAAAATGATGGTGATAGGGTTCCGACGTCTGTCAGTTTTTTTTTTTTTTTAAGGAGGAACGTTGTCGGTAGCCAAAAGTTCATCCTAGGAGACCTACAAGCAGCTGGGATGGATGTGAATGCAACCACAGAGAGTAACCGCACACGTACCACACCGTTTAGTGAGCTACAAGCATAGCTACACGATTTCTGGCGTATACAGGTCGCCTATGTGATAACGACCAATAAACAACTAGCAATTACGTGACGGCTTGGGCTGCGAATCGCCAAGAGTCGTAGTCTTGAAGCACTGAGAGTGTCGCTGGCGTGTGTGCTCGTAGCCGTGATCGTCTAGTGGTTAGGACATTGCGTTGTGGCCGCAATAACCC
>JAOYRU010000439.1:0-151013 GCA_026315105.1 Locusta migratoria | reverse complement strand
CAGTCTTAGATTAAGATTATTTTGTAATTGGAGCATCCACAGCTCAGAAAATACATTTTCTTTTATGAATTTATCAACTGTTCCACAGTGATGGCAAAATTTTAAGTATTGATAGAACTTCAAAGGTTGTCGTTAAGTGACGTATTATGCCTATGCCTATTTTATATACGACACACTTACTTCAGCCAAGATCGCTAGTTTATTTTGTTGTTTTTTTTTTTTTTTTTTTTTTTTTTTTTTTTTTTTTTTTTTTTTTTGTCACCACTGCGGTTTACACTTGCTTTCAGCTGTTGGCAGTACCATTGTAGCAAGTTCATGTTTCCTAATGTCAGCAGACTTTATCAGTCAACCATGCACATAGTTTGTAAATCGCATCAGATTATGCACACGTCATGAAAGTCCTTACGTCCAAGGCTCCTGAACACTGTCGTTGAATGTGTATACTGCATCAAGGATACAGTCTTTAGATTAAGATTATTTTGTAATTGGAGCATCCACAGCTCAGAAAATACATTTTCTTTTATGAATTTATCAACTGTTCCACAGTGATGGCAAAATTTTAAGTATTGATAGAACTTCAAAGGTTGTCGTTAAGTGACGTATTATGCCTATGCCTATTTTATATACGACACACTTACTTCAGCCAAGATCGCTAGTTTATTTGTTGTTTTTTTTTTTTTTTTTTTTTTTTTTTTGTCACCACTGCGGTTTACACTTGCTTTCAGCTGTTGGCAGTACCATTGTAGCAAGTTCATGTTTCCTAATGTCAGCAGACTTTATCAGTCAACCATGCACATAGTTTGTAAATCGCATCAGATTATGCACACGTCATGAAAGTCCTTACGTCCAAGGCTCCTGAACACTGTCGTTGAATGTGTATACTGCATCAAGGATACAGTCTTTAGATTAAGATTATTTTGTAATTGGAGCATCCACAGCTCAGAAAATACATTTTCTTTTATGAATTTATCAACTGTTCCACAGTGATGGCAAAATTTTAAGTATTGATAGAACTTCAAAGGTTGTCGTTAAGTGACGTATTATGCCTATGCCTATTTTATATACGACACACTTACTTCAGCCAAGATCGCTAGTTTATTTGTTTTTTTTTTTTTTTTTTTTTTTTTTTTTTTTTTTTTTTTTTTTTTGTCACCACTGCGGTTTACACTTGCTTTCAGCTGTTGGCAGTACCATTGTAGCAAGTTCATGTTTCCTAATGTCAGCAGACTTTATCAGTCAACCATGCACATAGTTTGTAAATCGCATCAGATTATGCACACGTCATGAAAGTCCTTACGTCCAAGGCTCCTGAACACTGTCGTTGAATGTGTATACTGCATCAAGGATACAGTCTTTAGATTAAGATTATTTTGTAATTGGAGCATCCACAGCTCAGAAAATACATTTTCTTTTATGAATTTATCAACTGTTCCACAGTGATGGCAAAATTTTAAGTATTGATAGAACTTCAAAGGTTGTCGTTAAGTGACGTATTATGCCTATGCCTATTTTATATACGACACACTTACTTCAGCCAAGATCGCTAGTTTATTTGTTGTTTTTTTTTTTTTTTTTTTTTTTTTTTTTTTTGTCACCACTGCGGTTTACACTTGCTTTCAGCTGTTGGCAGTACCATTGTAGCAAGTTCATGTTTCCTAATGTCAGCAGACTTTATCAGTCAACCATGCACATAGTTTGTAAAATCGCATCAGATTATGCACACGTCATGAAAGTCCTTACGTCCAAGGCTCCTGAACACTGTCGTTGAATGTGTATACTGCATCAAGGATACAGTCTTTAGATTAAGATTATTTTGTAATTGGAGCATCCACAGCTCAGAAAATACATTTTCTTTTATGAATTTATCAACTGTTCCACAGTGATGGCAAAATTTTAAGTATTGATAGAACTTCAAAGGTTGTCGTTAAGTGACGTATTATGCCTATGCCTATTTTATATACGACACACTTACTTCAGCCAAGATCGCTAGTTTATTTGTTGTTTTTTTTTTTTTTTTTTTTTTTTTTTTTTTTGTCACCACTGCGGTTTTACACTTGCTTTCAGCTGTTGGCAGTACCATTGTAGCAAGTTCATGTTTCCTAATGTCAGCAGACTTTATCAGTCAACCATGCACATAGTTTGTAAATCGCATCAGATTATGCACACGTCATGAAAGTCCTTACGTCCAAGGCTCCTGAACACTGTCGTTGAATGTGTATACTGCATCAAGGATACAGTCTTTAGATTAAGATTATTTTGTAATTGGAGCATCCACAGCTCAGAAAATACATTTTCTTTTATGAATTTATCAACTGTTCCACAGTGATGGCAAAATTTTAAGTATTGATAGAACTTCAAAGGTTGTCGTTAAGTGACGTATTATGCCTATGCCTATTTTATATACGACACACTTACTTCAGCCAAGATCGCTAGTTTATTTGTTTTTTTTTTTTTTTTTTTTTTTTTGTCACCACTGCGGTTTACACTTGCTTTCAGCTGTTGGCAGTACCATTGTAGCAAGTTCATGTTTCCTAATGTCAGCAGACTTTATCAGTCAACCATGCACATAGTTTGTAAATCGCATCAGATTATGCACACGTCATGAAAGTCCTTACGTCCAAGGCTCCTGAACACTGTCGTTGAATGTGTATACTGCATCAAGGATACAGTCTTTAGATTAAGATTATTTTGTAATTGGAGCATCCACAGCTCAGAAAATACATTTTCTTTTATGAATTTATCAACTGTTCCACAGTGATGGCAAAATTTTAAGTATTGATAGAACTTCAAAGGTTGTCGTTAAGTGACGTATTATGCCTATGCCTATTTTATATACGACACACTTACTTCAGCCAAGATCGCTAGTTTATTTGTTGTTTTTTTTTTTTTTTTTTTTTTTTTTTTTTTTTTTTTTTTTTTGTCACCACTGCGGTTTACACTTGCTTTCAGCTGTTGGCAGTACCATTGTAGCAAGTTCATGTTTCCTAATGTCAGCAGACTTTATCAGTCAACCATGCACATAGTTTGTAAATCGCATCAGATTATGCACACGTCATGAAAGTCCTTACGTCCAAGGCTCCTGAACACTGTCGTTGAATGTGTATACTGCATCAAGGATACAGTCTTTAGATTAAGATTATTTTGTAATTGGAGCATCCACAGCTCAGAAAATACATTTTCTTTTATGAATTTATCAACTGTTCCACAGTGATGGCAAAATTTTAAGTATTGATAGAACTTCAAAGGTTGTCGTTAAGTGACGTATTATGCCTATGCCTATTTTATATACGACACACTTACTTCAGCCAAGATCGCTAGTTTATTTGTTGTTTTTTTTTTTTTTTTTTTTTTTGTCACCACTGCGGTTTACACTTGCTTTCAGCTGTTGGCAGTACCATTGTAGCAAGTTCATGTTTCCTAATGTCAGCAGACTTTATCAGTCAACCATGCACATAGTTTGTAAATCGCATCAGATTATGCACACGTCATGAAAGTCCTTACGTCCAAGGCTCCTGAACACTGTCGTTGAATGTGTATACTGCATCAAGGATACAGTCTTTAGATTAAGATTATTTTGTAATTGGAGCATCCACAGCTCAGAAAATACATTTTCTTTTATGAATTTATCAACTGTTCCACAGTGATGGCAAAATTTTAAGTATTGATAGAACTTCAAAGGTTGTCGTTAAGTGACGTATTATGCCTATGCCTATTTTATATACGACACACTTACTTCAGCCAAGATCGCTAGTTTATTTGTTGTTTTTTTTTTTTTTTTTTTTTTTTTTTTTTTTTTTTTTTTTTTTTTTGTCACCACTGCGGTTTACACTTGCTTTCAGCTGTTGGCAGTACCATTGTAGCAAGTTCATGTTTCCTAATGTCAGCAGACTTTATCAGTCAACCATGCACATAGTTTGTAAATCGCATCAGATTATGCACACGTCATGAAAGTCCTTACGTCCAAGGCTCCTGAACACTGTCGTTGAATGTGTATACTGCATCAAGGATACAGTCTTTAGATTAAGATTATTTTGTAATTGGAGCATCCACAGCTCAGAAAATACATTTTCTTTTATGAATTTATCAACTGTTCCACAGTGATGGCAAAATTTTAAGTATTGATAGAACTTCAAAGGTTGTCGTTAAGTGACGTATTATGCCTATGCCTATTTTATATACGACACACTTACTTCAGCCAAGATCGCTAGTTTATTTGTTGTTTTTTTTTTTTTTTTTTTTTTTTTTTTGTCACCACTGCGGTTTACACTTGCTTTCAGCTGTTGGCAGTACCATTGTAGCAAGTTCATGTTTCCTAATGTCAGCAGACTTTATCAGTCAACCATGCACATAGTTTGTAAATCGCATCAGATTATGCACACGTCATGAAAGTCCTTACGTCCAAGGCTCCTGAACACTGTCGTTGAATGTGTATACTGCATCAAGGATACAGTCTTTAGATTAAGATTATTTTGTAATTGGAGCATCCACAGCTCAGAAAATACATTTTCTTTTATGAATTTATCAACTGTTCCACAGTGATGGCAAAATTTTAAGTATTGATAGAACTTCAAAGGTTGTCGTTAAGTGACGTATTATGCCTATGCCTATTTTATATACGACACACTTACTTCAGCCAAGATCGCTAGTTTATTTGTTTTTTTTTTTTTTTTTTTTTTTTTTTTTTTTTTTTTTTTTTTTTTTGTCACCACTGCGGTTTACACTTGCTTTCAGCTGTTGGCAGTACCATTGTAGCAAGTTCATGTTTCCTAATGTCAGCAGACTTTATCAGTCAACCATGCACATAGTTTGTAAATCGCATCAGATTATGCACACGTCATGAAAGTCCTTACGTCCAAGGCTCCTGAACACTGTCGTTGAATGTGTATACTGCATCAAGGATACAGTCTTTAGATTAAGATTATTTTGTAATTGGAGCATCCACAGCTCAGAAAATACATTTTCTTTTATGAATTTATCAACTGTTCCACAGTGATGGCAAAATTTTAAGTATTGATAGAACTTCAAAGGTTGTCGTTAAGTGACGTATTATGCCTATGCCTATTTTATATACGACACACTTACTTCAGCCAAGATCGCTAGTTTATTTGTTGTTTTTTTTTTTTTTTTTTTTTTTTTTTTTTTTGTCACCACTGCGGTTTACACTTGCTTTCAGCTGTTGGCAGTACCATTGTAGCAAGTTCATGTTTCCTAATGTCAGCAGACTTTATCAGTCAACCATGCACATAGTTTGTAAATCGCATCAGATTATGCACACGTCATGAAAGTCCTTACGTCCAAGGCTCCTGAACACTGTCGTTGAATGTGTATACTGCATCAAGGATACAGTCTTTAGATTAAGATTATTTTGTAATTGGAGCATCCACAGCTCAGAAAATACATTTTCTTTTATGAATTTATCAACTGTTCCACAGTGATGGCAAAATTTTAAGTATTGATAGAACTTCAAAGGTTGTCGTTAAGTGACGTATTATGCCTATGCCTATTTTATATACGACACACTTACTTCAGCCAAGATCGCTAGTTTATTTGTTGTTTTTTTTTTTTTTTTTTTTTTTTTTTTGTCACCACTGCGGTTTACACTTGCTTTCAGCTGTTGGCAGTACCATTGTAGCAAGTTCATGTTTCCTAATGTCAGCAGACTTTATCAGTCAACCATGCACATAGTTTGTAAATCGCATCAGATTATGCACACGTCATGAAAGTCCTTACGTCCAAGGCTCCTGAACACTGTCGTTGAATGTGTATACTGCATCAAGGATACAGTCTTTAGATTAAGATTATTTTGTAATTGGAGCATCCACAGCTCAGAAAATACATTTTCTTTTATGAATTTATCAACTGTTCCACAGTGATGGCAAAATTTTAAGTATTGATAGAACTTCAAAGGTTGTCGTTAAGTGACGTATTATGCCTATGCCTATTTTATATACGACACACTTACTTCAGCCAAGATCGCTAGTTTATTTGTTGTTGTTTTTTTTTTTTTTTTTTTTTTTTTTTTTTTTTTTTTTTTTTTTGTCACCACTGCGGTTTACACTTGCTTTCAGCTGTTGGCAGTACCATTGTAGCAAGTTCATGTTTCCTAATGTCAGCAGACTTTATCAGTCAACCATGCACATAGTTTGTAAATCGCATCAGATTATGCACACGTCATGAAAGTCCTTACGTCCAAGGCTCCTGAACACTGTCGTTGAATGTGTATACTGCATCAAGGATACAGTCTTTAGATTAAGATTATTTTGTAATTGGAGCATCCACAGCTCAGAAAATACATTTTCTTTTATGAATTTATCAACTGTTCCACAGTGATGGCAAAATTTTAAGTATTGATAGAACTTCAAAGGTTGTCGTTAAGTGACGTATTATGCCTATGCCTATTTTATATACGACACACTTACTTCAGCCAAGATCGCTAGTTTATTTGTTGTTTTTTTTTTTTTTTTTTTTTTTTTTTTTTTTTTTTTTTTTTTTTGTCACCACTGCGGTTTACACTTGCTTTCAGCTGTTGGCAGTACCATTGTAGCAAGTTCATGTTTCCTAATGTCAGCAGACTTTATCAGTCAACCATGCACATAGTTTGTAAATCGCATCAGATTATGCACACGTCATGAAAGTCCTTACGTCCAAGGCTCCTGAACACTGTCGTTGAATGTGTATACTGCATCAAGGATACAGTCTTTAGATTAAGATTATTTTGTAATTGGAGCATCCACAGCTCAGAAAATACATTTTCTTTTATGAATTTATCAACTGTTCCACAGTGATGGCAAAATTTTAAGTATTGATAGAACTTCAAAGGTTGTCGTTAAGTGACGTATTATGCCTATGCCTATTTTATATACGACACACTTACTTCAGCCAAGATCGCTAGTTTATTTGTTGTTTTTTTTTTTTTTTTTTTTTTTTTTTTTTTTTTTTTTTTTTTTGTCACCACTGCGGTTTACACTTGCTTTCAGCTGTTGGCAGTACCATTGTAGCAAGTTCATGTTTCCTAATGTCAGCAGACTTTATCAGTCAACCATGCACATAGTTTGTAAATCGCATCAGATTATGCACACGTCATGAAAGTCCTTACGTCCAAGGCTCCTGAACACTGTCGTTGAATGTGTATACTGCATCAAGGATACAGTCTTTAGATTAAGATTATTTTGTAATTGGAGCATCCACAGCTCAGAAAATACATTTTCTTTTATGAATTTATCAACTGTTCCACAGTGATGGCAAAATTTTAAGTATTGATAGAACTTCAAAGGTTGTCGTTAAGTGACGTATTATGCCTATGCCTATTTTATATACGACACACTTACTTCAGCCAAGATCGCTAGTTTATTTGTTTTTTTTTTTTTTTTTTTTTTTTTTTTTTTTTTTTTTTTTTTTTTTTTTTGTCACCACTGCGGTTTACACTTGCTTTCAGCTGTTGGCAGTACCATTGTAGCAAGTTCATGTTTCCTAATGTCAGCAGACTTTATCAGTCAACCATGCACATAGTTTGTAAATCGCATCAGATTATGCACACGTCATGAAAGTCCTTACGTCCAAGGCTCCTGAACACTGTCGTTGAATGTGTATACTGCATCAAGGATACAGTCTTTAGATTAAGATTATTTTGTAATTGGAGCATCCACAGCTCAGAAAATACATTTTCTTTTATGAATTTATCAACTGTTCCACAGTGATGGCAAAATTTTAAGTATTGATAGAACTTCAAAGGTTGTCGTTAAGTGACGTATTATGCCTATGCCTATTTTATATACGACACACTTACTTCAGCCAAGATCGCTAGTTTATTTGTTGTTTTTTTTTTTTTTTTTTTTTTTTTTTTTTTTTTTTTTTTTTGTCACCACTGCGGTTTACACTTGCTTTCAGCTGTTGGCAGTACCATTGTAGCAAGTTCATGTTTCCTAATGTCAGCAGACTTTATCAGTCAACCATGCACATAGTTTGTAAATCGCATCAGATTATGCACACGTCATGAAAGTCCTTACGTCCAAGGCTCCTGAACACTGTCGTTGAATGTGTATACTGCATCAAGGATACAGTCTTTAGATTAAGATTATTTTGTAATTGGAGCATCCACAGCTCAGAAAATACATTTTCTTTTATGAATTTATCAACTGTTCCACAGTGATGGCAAAATTTTAAGTATTGATAGAACTTCAAAGGTTGTCGTTAAGTGACGTATTATGCCTATGCCTATTTTATATACGACACACTTACTTCAGCCAAGATCGCTAGTTTATTTGTTGTTTTTTTTTTTTTTTTTTTTTTTTTTTTTTTTTTTTTTTTTTTTTTGTCACCACTGCGGTTTACACTTGCTTTCAGCTGTTGGCAGTACCATTGTAGCAAGTTCATGTTTCCTAATGTCAGCAGACTTTATCAGTCAACCATGCACATAGTTTGTAAATCGCATCAGATTATGCACACGTCATGAAAGTCCTTACGTCCAAGGCTCCTGAACACTGTCGTTGAATGTGTATACTGCATCAAGGATACAGTCTTTAGATTAAGATTATTTTGTAATTGGAGCATCCACAGCTCAGAAAATACATTTTCTTTTATGAATTTATCAACTGTTCCACAGTGATGGCAAAATTTTAAGTATTGATAGAACTTCAAAGGTTGTCGTTAAGTGACGTATTATGCCTATGCCTATTTTATATACGACACACTTACTTCAGCCAAGATCGCTAGTTTATTTGTTGTTTTTTTTTTTTTTTTGTTTTTTTTTTTTTTTTTGTCACCACTGCGGTTTACACTTGCTTTCAGCTGTTGGCAGTACCATTGTAGCAAGTTCATGTTTCCTAATGTCAGCAGACTTTATCAGTCAACCATGCACATAGTTTGTAAATCGCATCAGATTATGCACACGTCATGAAAGTCCTTACGTCCAAGGCTCCTGAACACTGTCGTTGAATGTGTATACTGCATCAAGGATACAGTCTTTAGATTAAGATTATTTTGTAATTGGAGCATCCACAGCTCAGAAAATACATTTTCTTTTATGAATTTATCAACTGTTCCACAGTGATGGCAAAATTTTAAGTATTGATAGAACTTCAAAGGTTGTCGTTAAGTGACGTATTATGCCTATGCCTATTTTATATACGACACACTTACTTCAGCCAAGATCGCTAGTTTATTTGTTGTTTTTTTTTTTTTTTTTTTTTTTTTTTTTTGTCACCACTGCGGTTTACACTTGCTTTCAGCTGTTGGCAGTACCATTGTAGCAAGTTCATGTTTCCTAATGTCAGCAGACTTTATCAGTCAACCATGCACATAGTTTGTAAATCGCATCAGATTATGCACACGTCATGAAAGTCCTTACGTCCAAGGCTCCTGAACACTGTCGTTGAATGTGTATACTGCATCAAGGATACAGTCTTTAGATTAAGATTATTTTGTAATTGGAGCATCCACAGCTCAGAAAATACATTTTCTTTTATGAATTTATCAACTGTTCCACAGTGATGGCAAAATTTTAAGTATTGATAGAACTTCAAAGGTTGTCGTTAAGTGACGTATTATGCCTATGCCTATTTTATATACGACACACTTACTTCAGCCAAGATCGCTAGTTTATTTGTTGTTTTTTTTTTTTTTTTTTTTTTTTTTTTTTTTTTTTTTTTTTTTTGTCACCACTGCGGTTTACACTTGCTTTCAGCTGTTGGCAGTACCATTGTAGCAAGTTCATGTTTCCTAATGTCAGCAGACTTTATCAGTCAACCATGCACATAGTTTGTAAATCGCATCAGATTATGCACACGTCATGAAAGTCCTTACGTCCAAGGCTCCTGAACACTGTCGTTGAATGTGTATACTGCATCAAGGATACAGTCTTTAGATTAAGATTATTTTGTAATTGGAGCATCCACAGCTCAGAAAATACATTTTCTTTTATGAATTTATCAACTGTTCCACAGTGATGGCAAAATTTTAAGTATTGATAGAACTTCAAAGGTTGTCGTTAAGTGACGTATTATGCCTATGCCTATTTTATATACGACACACTTACTTCAGCCAAGATCGCTAGTTTATTTGTTGTTTTTTTTTTTTTTTTTTTTTTTTTTTTTTTTTTTTTTTTTTTTTGTCACCACTGCGGTTTACACTTGCTTTCAGCTGTTGGCAGTACCATTGTAGCAAGTTCATGTTTCCTAATGTCAGCAGACTTTATCAGTCAACCATGCACATAGTTTGTAAATCGCATCAGATTATGCACACGTCATGAAAGTCCTTACGTCCAAGGCTCCTGAACACTGTCGTTGAATGTGTATACTGCATCAAGGATACAGTCTTTAGATTAAGATTATTTTGTAATTGGAGCATCCACAGCTCAGAAAATACATTTTCTTTTATGAATTTATCAACTGTTCCACAGTGATGGCAAAATTTTAAGTATTGATAGAACTTCAAAGGTTGTCGTTAAGTGACGTATTATGCCTATGCCTATTTTATATACGACACACTTACTTCAGCCAAGATCGCTAGTTTATTTGTTGTTTTTTTTTTTTTTTTTTTTTTTTTTTTTTTTTTTTGTCACCACTGCGGTTTACACTTGCTTTCAGCTGTTGGCAGTACCATTGTAGCAAGTTCATGTTTCCTAATGTCAGCAGACTTTATCAGTCAACCATGCACATAGTTTGTAAATCGCATCAGATTATGCACACGTCATGAAAGTCCTTACGTCCAAGGCTCCTGAACACTGTCGTTGAATGTGTATACTGCATCAAGGATACAGTCTTTAGATTAAGATTATTTTGTAATTGGAGCATCCACAGCTCAGAAAATACATTTTCTTTTATGAATTTATCAACTGTTCCACAGTGATGGCAAAATTTTAAGTATTGATAGAACTTCAAAGGTTGTCGTTAAGTGACGTATTATGCCTATGCCTATTTTATATACGACACACTTACTTCAGCCAAGATCGCTAGTTTATTTGTTGTTTTTTTTTTTTTTTTTTTTTTTTTTTTTTGTCACCACTGCGGTTTACACTTGCTTTCAGCTGTTGGCAGTACCATTGTAGCAAGTTCATGTTTCCTAATGTCAGCAGACTTTATCAGTCAACCATGCACATAGTTTGTAAATCGCATCAGATTATGCACACGTCATGAAAGTCCTTACGTCCAAGGCTCCTGAACACTGTCGTTGAATGTGTATACTGCATCAAGGATACAGTCTTTAGATTAAGATTATTTTGTAATTGGAGCATCCACAGCTCAGAAAATACATTTTCTTTTATGAATTTATCAACTGTTCCACAGTGATGGCAAAATTTTAAGTATTGATAGAACTTCAAAGGTTGTCGTTAAGTGACGTATTATGCCTATGCCTATTTTATATACGACACACTTACTTCAGCCAAGATCGCTAGTTTATTTGTTGTTTTTTTTTTTTTTTTTTTTTTTTTTTTTTTTTTTTTTGTCACCACTGCGGTTTACACTTGCTTTCAGCTGTTGGCAGTACCATTGTAGCAAGTTCATGTTTCCTAATGTCAGCAGACTTTATCAGTCAACCATGCACATAGTTTGTAAATCGCATCAGATTATGCACACGTCATGAAAGTCCTTACGTCCAAGGCTCCTGAACACTGTCGTTGAATGTGTATACTGCATCAAGGATACAGTCTTTAGATTAAGATTATTTTGTAATTGGAGCATCCACAGCTCAGAAAATACATTTTCTTTTATGAATTTATCAACTGTTCCACAGTGATGGCAAAATTTTAAGTATTGATAGAACTTCAAAGGTTGTCGTTAAGTGACGTATTATGCCTATGCCTATTTTATATACGACACACTTACTTCAGCCAAGATCGCTAGTTTATTTGTTGTTTTTCTTTTTTTTTTTTTTTTTTTTTTTTTTTTTGTCACCACTGCGGTTTACACTTGCTTTCAGCTGTTGGCAGTACCATTGTAGCAAGTTCATGTTTCCTAATGTCAGCAGACTTTATCAGTCAACCATGCACATAATTTGTAAATCGCATCAGATTATGCACACGTCATGAAAGTCCTTACGTCCAAGGCTCCTGAACACTGTCGTTGAATGTGTATACTGCATCAAGGATACAGTCTTTAGATTAAGATTATTTTGTAATTGGAGCATCCACAGCTCAGAAAATACATTTTCTTTTATGAATTTATCAACTGTTCCACAGTGATGGCAAAATTTTAAGTATTGATAGAACTTCAAAGGTTGTCGTTAAGTGACGTATTATGCCTATGCCTATTTTATATACGACACACTTACTTCAGCCAAGATCGCTAGTTTATTTGTTGTTTTTTTTTTTTTTTTTTTTTTTTTTTTTGTCACCACTGCGGTTTACACTTGCTTTCAGCTGTTGGCAGTACCATTGTAGCAAGTTCATGTTTCCTAATGTCAGCAGACTTTATCAGTCAACCATGCACATAGTTTGTAAATCGCATCAGATTATGCACACGTCATGAAAGTCCTTACGTCCAAGGCTCCTGAACACTGTCGTTGAATGTGTATACTGCATCAAGGATACAGTCTTTAGATTAAGATTATTTTGTAATTGGAGCATCCACAGCTCAGAAAATACATTTTCTTTTATGAATTTATCAACTGTTCCACAGTGATGGCAAAATTTTAAGTATTGATAGAACTTCAAAGGTTGTCGTTAAGTGACGTATTATGCCTATGCCTATTTTATATACGACACACTTACTTCAGCCAAGATCGCTAGTTTATTTGTTGTTTTTTTTTTTTTTTTTTTTTTTTTTTTGTCACCACTGCGGTTTACACTTGCTTTCAGCTGTTGGCAGTACCATTGTAGCAAGTTCATGTTTCCTAATGTCAGCAGACTTTATCAGTCAACCATGCACATAGTTTGTAAATCGCATCAGATTATGCACACGTCATGAAAGTCCTTACGTCCAAGGCTCCTGAACACTGTCGTTGAATGTGTATACTGCATCAAGGATACAGTCTTTAGATTAAGATTATTTTGTAATTGGAGCATCCACAGCTCAGAAAATACATTTTCTTTTATGAATTTATCAACTGTTCCACAGTGATGGCAAAATTTTAAGTATTGATAGAACTTCAAAGGTTGTCGTTAAGTGACGTATTATGCCTATGCCTATTTTATATACGACACACTTACTTCAGCCAAGATCGCTAGTTTATTTGTTGTTTTTTTTTTTTTTTTTTTTTTTTTTTTTGTCACCACTGCGGTTTACACTTGCTTTCAGCTGTTGGCAGTACCATTGTAGCAAGTTCATGTTTCCTAATGTCAGCAGACTTTATCAGTCAACCATGCACATAGTTTGTAAATCGCATCAGATTATGCACACGTCATGAAAGTCCTTACGTCCAAGGCTCCTGAACACTGTCGTTGAATGTGTATACTGCATCAAGGATACAGTCTTTAGATTAAGATTATTTTGTAATTGGAGCATCCACAGCTCAGAAAATACATTTTCTTTTATGAATTTATCAACTGTTCCACAGTGATGGCAAAATTTTAAGTATTGATAGAACTTCAAAGGTTGTCGTTAAGTGACGTATTATGCCTATGCCTATTTTATATACGACACACTTACTTCAGCCAAGATCGCTAGTTTATTTGTTGTTTTTTTTTTTTTTTTTTTTTTTTTTTTTTTTTTTTTTTGTCACCACTGCGGTTTACACTTGCTTTCAGCTGTTGGCAGTACCATTGTAGCAAGTTCATGTTTCCTAATGTCAGCAGACTTTATCAGTCAACCATGCACATAGTTTGTAAATCGCATCAGATTATGCACACGTCATGAAAGTCCTTACGTCCAAGGCTCCTGAACACTGTCGTTGAATGTGTATACTGCATCAAGGATACAGTCTTTAGATTAAGATTATTTTGTAATTGGAGCATCCACAGCTCAGAAAATACATTTTCTTTTATGAATTTATCAACTGTTCCACAGTGATGGCAAAATTTTAAGTATTGATAGAACTTCAAAGGTTGTCGTTAAGTGACGTATTATGCCTATGCCTATTTTATATACGACACACTTACTTCAGCCAAGATCGCTAGTTTATTTGTTGTTTTTTTTTTTTTTTTTTTTTTTTTTTTTTTTTTTTTTTGTCACCACTGCGGTTTACACTTGCTTTCAGCTGTTGGCAGTACCATTGTAGCAAGTTCATGTTTCCTAATGTCAGCAGACTTTATCAGTCAACCATGCACATAGTTTGTAAATCGCATCAGATTATGCACACGTCATGAAAGTCCTTACGTCCAAGGCTCCTGAACACTGTCGTTGAATGTGTATACTGCATCAAGGATACAGTCTTTAGATTAAGATTATTTTGTAATTGGAGCATCCACAGCTCAGAAAATACATTTTCTTTTATGAATTTATCAACTGTTCCACAGTGATGGCAAAATTTTAAGTATTGATAGAACTTCAAAGGTTGTCGTTAAGTGACGTATTATGCCTATGCCTATTTTATATACGACACACTTACTTCAGCCAAGATCGCTAGTTTATTTGTTGTTTTTTTTTTTTTTTTTTTTTTTTTTTTTTTTGTCACCACTGCGGTTTACACTTGCTTTCAGCTGTTGGCAGTACCATTGTAGCAAGTTCATGTTTCCTAATGTCAGCAGACTTTATCAGTCAACCATGCACATAGTTTGTAAATCGCATCAGATTATGCACACGTCATGAAAGTCCTTACGTCCAAGGCTCCTGAACACTGTCGTTGAATGTGTATACTGCATCAAGGATACAGTCTTTAGATTAAGATTATTTTGTAATTGGAGCATCCACAGCTCAGAAAATACATTTTCTTTTATGAATTTATCAACTGTTCCACAGTGATGGCAAAATTTTAAGTATTGATAGAACTTCAAAGGTTGTCGTTAAGTGACGTATTATGCCTATGCCTATTTTATATACGACACACTTACTTCAGCCAAGATCGCTAGTTTATTTGTTGTTTTTTTTTTTTTTTTTTTTTTTTTTTGTCACCACTGCGGTTTACACTTGCTTTCAGCTGTTGGCAGTACCATTGTAGCAAGTTCATGTTTCCTAATGTCAGCAGACTTTATCAGTCAACCATGCACATAGTTTGTAAATCGCATCAGATTATGCACACGTCATGAAAGTCCTTACGTCCAAGGCTCCTGAACACTGTCGTTGAATGTGTATACTGCATCAAGGATACAGTCTTTAGATTAAGATTATTTTGTAATTGGAGCATCCACAGCTCAGAAAATACATTTTCTTTTATGAATTTATCAACTGTTCCACAGTGATGGCAAAATTTTAAGTATTGATAGAACTTCAAAGGTTGTCGTTAAGTGACGTATTATGCCTATGCCTATTTTATATACGACACACTTACTTCAGCCAAGATCGCTAGTTTATTTGTTGTTTTTTTTTTTTTTTTTTTTTTTTTTTTTTGTCACCACTGCGGTTTACACTTGCTTTCAGCTGTTGGCAGTACCATTGTAGCAAGTTCATGTTTCCTAATGTCAGCAGACTTTATCAGTCAACCATGCACATAGTTTGTAAATCGCATCAGATTATGCACACGTCATGAAAGTCCTTACGTCCAAGGCTCCTGAACACTGTCGTTGAATGTGTATACTGCATCAAGGATACAGTCTTTAGATTAAGATTATTTTGTAATTGGAGCATCCACAGCTCAGAAAATACATTTTCTTTTATGAATTTATCAACTGTTCCACAGTGATGGCAAAATTTTAAGTATTGATAGAACTTCAAAGGTTGTCGTTAAGTGACGTATTATGCCTATGCCTATTTTATATACGACACACTTACTTCAGCCAAGATCGCTAGTTTATTTGTTGTTTTTTTTTTTTTTTTTTTTTTTTTTTGTCACCACTGCGGTTTACACTTGCTTTCAGCTGTTGGCAGTACCATTGTAGCAAGTTCATGTTTCCTAATGTCAGCAGACTTTATCAGTCAACCATGCACATAGTTTGTAAATCGCATCAGATTATGCACACGTCATGAAAGTCCTTACGTCCAAGGCTCCTGAACACTGTCGTTGAATGTGTATACTGCATCAAGGATACAGTCTTTAGATTAAGATTATTTTGTAATTGGAGCATCCACAGCTCAGAAAATACATTTTCTTTTATGAATTTATCAACTGTTCCACAGTGATGGCAAAATTTTAAGTATTGATAGAACTTCAAAGGTTGTCGTTAAGTGACGTATTATGCCTATGCCTATTTTATATACGACACACTTACTTCAGCCAAGATCGCTAGTTTATTTGTCGTTTTTTTTTTTTTTTTTTTTTTTTTTTTTGTCACCACTGCGGTTTACACTTGCTTTCAGCTGTTGGCAGTACCATTGTAGCAAGTTCATGTTTCCTAATGTCAGCAGACTTTATCAGTCAACCATGCACATAGTTTGTAAATCGCATCAGATTATGCACACGTCATGAAAGTCCTTACGTCCAAGGCTCCTGAACACTGTCGTTGAATGTGTATACTGCATCAAGGATACAGTCTTTAGATTAAGATTATTTTGTAATTGGAGCATCCACAGCTCAGAAAATACATTTTCTTTTATGAATTTATCAACTGTTCCACAGTGATGGCAAAATTTTAAGTATTGATAGAACTTCAAAGGTTGTCGTTAAGTGACGTATTATGCCTATGCCTATTTTATATACGACACACTTACTTCAGCCAAGATCGCTAGTTTATTTGTTGTTGTTTTTTTTTTTTTTTTTTTTTTTTTTTTTTTTTTTTTTTTTTTTTTTTTGTCACCACTGCGGTTTACACTTGCTTTCAGCTGTTGGCAGTACCATTGTAGCAAGTTCATGTTTCCTAATGTCAGCAGACTTTATCAGTCAACCATGCACATAGTTTGTAAATCGCATCAGATTATGCACACGTCATGAAAGTCCTTACGTCCAAGGCTCCTGAACACTGTCGTTGAATGTGTATACTGCATCAAGGATACAGTCTTTAGATTAAGATTATTTTGTAATTGGAGCATCCACAGCTCAGAAAATACATTTTCTTTTATGAATTTATCAACTGTTCCACAGTGATGGCAAAATTTTAAGTATTGATAGAACTTCAAAGGTTGTCGTTAAGTGACGTATTATGCCTATGCCTATTTTATATACGACACACTTACTTCAGCCAAGATCGCTAGTTTATTTGTTGTTTTTTTTTTTTTTTTTTTTTTTTTTTTGTCACCACTGCGGTTTACACTTGCTTTCAGCTGTTGGCAGTACCATTGTAGCAAGTTCATGTTTCCTAATGTCAGCAGACTTTATCAGTCAACCATGCACATAGTTTGTAAATCGCATCAGATTATGCACACGTCATGAAAGTCCTTACGTCCAAGGCTCCTGAACACTGTCGTTGAATGTGTATACTGCATCAAGGATACAGTCTTTAGATTAAGATTATTTTGTAATTGGAGCATCCACAGCTCAGAAAATACATTTTCTTTTATGAATTTATCAACTGTTCCACAGTGATGGCAAAATTTTAAGTATTGATAGAACTTCAAAGGTTGTCGTTAAGTGACGTATTATGCCTATGCCTATTTTATATACGACACACTTACTTCAGCCAAGATCGCTAGTTTATTTGTTGTTTTTTTTTTTTTTTTTTTTTTTTTTTTTTTTTGTCACCACTGCGGTTTACACTTGCTTTCAGCTGTTGGCAGTACCATTGTAGCAAGTTCATGTTTCCTAATGTCAGCAGACTTTATCAGTCAACCATGCACATAGTTTGTAAATCGCATCAGATTATGCACACGTCATGAAAGTCCTTACGTCCAAGGCTCCTGAACACTGTCGTTGAATGTGTATACTGCATCAAGGATACAGTCTTTAGATTAAGATTATTTTGTAATTGGAGCATCCACAGCTCAGAAAATACATTTTCTTTTATGAATTTATCAACTGTTCCACAGTGATGGCAAAATTTTAAGTATTGATAGAACTTCAAAGGTTGTCGTTAAGTGACGTATTATGCCTATGCCTATTTTATATACGACACACTTACTTCAGCCAAGATCGCTAGTTTATTTGTTGTTTTTTTTTTTTTTTTTTTTTTTTTTTTTTTTGTCACCACTGCGGTTTACACTTGCTTTCAGCTGTTGGCAGTACCATTGTAGCAAGTTCATGTTTCCTAATGTCAGCAGACTTTATCAGTCAACCATGCACATAGTTTGTAAATCGCATCAGATTATGCACACGTCATGAAAGTCCTTACGTCCAAGGCTCCTGAACACTGTCGTTGAATGTGTATACTGCATCAAGGATACAGTCTTTAGATTAAGATTATTTTGTAATTGGAGCATCCACAGCTCAGAAAATACATTTTCTTTTATGAATTTATCAACTGTTCCACAGTGATGGCAAAATTTTAAGTATTGATAGAACTTCAAAGGTTGTCGTTAAGTGACGTATTATGCCTATGCCTATTTTATATACGACACACTTACTTCAGCCAAGATCGCTAGTTTATTTGTTGTTTTTTTTTTTTTTTTTTTTTTTTTTTTTTTGTCACCACTGCGGTTTACACTTGCTTTCAGCTGTTGGCAGTACCATTGTAGCAAGTTCATGTTTCCTAATGTCAGCAGACTTTATCAGTCAACCATGCACATAGTTTGTAAATCGCATCAGATTATGCACACGTCATGAAAGTCCTTACGTCCAAGGCTCCTGAACACTGTCGTTGAATGTGTATACTGCATCAAGGATACAGTCTTTAGATTAAGATTATTTTGTAATTGGAGCATCCACAGCTCAGAAAATACATTTTCTTTTATGAATTTATCAACTGTTCCACAGTGATGGCAAAATTTTAAGTATTGATAGAACTTCAAAGGTTGTCGTTAAGTGACGTATTATGCCTATGCCTATTTTATATACGACACACTTACTTCAGCCAAGATCGCTAGTTTATTTGTTGTTTTTTTTTTTTTTTTTTTTTTTTTTTTTTTTTTTTTTTTTTTTTTTGTCACCACTGCGGTTTACACTTGCTTTCAGCTGTTGGCAGTACCATTGTAGCAAGTTCATGTTTCCTAATGTCAGCAGACTTTATCAGTCAACCATGCACATAGTTTGTAAATCGCATCAGATTATGCACACGTCATGAAAGTCCTTACGTCCAAGGCTCCTGAACACTGTCGTTGAATGTGTATACTGCATCAAGGATACAGTCTTTAGATTAAGATTATTTTGTAATTGGAGCATCCACAGCTCAGAAAATACATTTTCTTTTATGAATTTATCTACTGTTCCACAGTGATGGCAAAATTTTAAGTATTGATAGAACTTCAAAGGTTGTCGTTAAGTGACGTATTATGCCTATGCCTATTTTATATACGACACACTTACTTCAGCCAAGATCGCTAGTTTATTTGTTGTTTTTTTTTTTTTTTTTTTTTTTTTTTTTTTTTTTTTTTTTTGTCACCACTGCGGTTTACACTTGCTTTCAGCTGTTGGCAGTACCATTGTAGCAAGTTCATGTTTCCTAATGTCAGCAGACTTTATCAGTCAACCATGCACATAGTTTGTAAATCGCATCAGATTATGCACACGTCATGAAAGTCCTTACGTCCAAGGCTCCTGAACACTGTCGTTGAATGTGTATACTGCATCAAGGATACAGTCTTTAGATTAAGATTATTTTGTAATTGGAGCATCCACAGCTCAGAAAATACATTTTCTTTTATGAATTTATCAACTGTTCCACAGTGATGGCAAAATTTTAAGTATTGATAGAACTTCAAAGGTTGTCGTTAAGTGACGTATTATGCCTATGCCTATTTTATATACGACACACTTACTTCAGCCAAGATCGCTAGTTTATTTGTTGTTGTTTTTTTTTTTTTTTTTTTTTTTTTTTTTTTTTTTTTTTTTGTCACCACTGCGGTTTACACTTGCTTTCAGCTGTTGGCAGTACCATTGTAGCAAGTTCATGTTTCCTAATGTCAGCAGACTTTATCAGTCAACCATGCACATAGTTTGTAAATCGCATCAGATTATGCACACGTCATGAAAGTCCTTACGTCCAAGGCTCCTGAACACTGTCGTTGAATGTGTATACTGCATCAAGGATACAGTCTTTAGATTAAGATTATTTTGTAATTGGAGCATCCACAGCTCAGAAAATACATTTTCTTTTATGAATTTATCAACTGTTCCACAGTGATGGCAAAATTTTAAGTATTGATAGAACTTCAAAGGTTGTCGTTAAGTGACGTATTATGCCTATGCCTATTTTATATACGACACACTTACTTCAGCCAAGATCGCTAGTTTATTTGTTTTTTTTTTTTTTTTTTTTTTTTTTTTTTTTTTTTTTTTTTTTTTTTTTTTGTCACCACTGCGGTTTACACTTGCTTTCAGCTGTTGGCAGTACCATTGTAGCAAGTTCATGTTTCCTAATGTCAGCAGACTTTATCAGTCAACCATGCACATAGTTTGTAAATCGCATCAGATTATGCACACGTCATGAAAGTCCTTACGTCCAAGGCTCCTGAACACTGTCGTTGAATGTGTATACTGCATCAAGGATACAGTCTTTAGATTAAGATTATTTTGTAATTGGAGCATCCACAGCTCAGAAAATACATTTTCTTTTATGAATTTATCAACTGTTCCACAGTGATGGCAAAATTTTAAGTATTGATAGAACTTCAAAGGTTGTCGTTAAGTGACGTATTATGCCTATGCCTATTTTATATACGACACACTTACTTCAGCCAAGATCGCTAGTTTATTTGTTGTTTTTTTTTTTTTTTTTTTTTTTTTTTTTGTCACCACTGCGGTTTACACTTGCTTTCAGCTGTTGGCAGTACCATTGTAGCAAGTTCATGTTTCCTAATGTCAGCAGACTTTATCAGTCAACCATGCACATAGTTTGTAAATCGCATCAGATTATGCACACGTCATGAAAGTCCTTACGTCCAAGGCTCCTGAACACTGTCGTTGAATGTGTATACTGCATCAAGGATACAGTCTTTAGATTAAGATTATTTTGTAATTGGAGCATCCACAGCTCAGAAAATACATTTTCTTTTATGAATTTATCAACTGTTCCACAGTGATGGCAAAATTTTAAGTATTGATAGAACTTCAAAGGTTGTCGTTAAGTGACGTATTATGCCTATGCCTATTTTATATACGACACACTTACTTCAGCCAAGATCGCTAGTTTATTTGTTGTTTTTTTTTTTTTTTTTTTTTTTTTTTTTTTTTTTTTTTTTTTTGTCACCACTGCGGTTTACACTTGCTTTCAGCTGTTGGCAGTACCATTGTAGCAAGTTCATGTTTCCTAATGTCAGCAGACTTTATCAGTCAACCATGCACATAGTTTGTAAATCGCATCAGATTATGCACACGTCATGAAAGTCCTTACGTCCAAGGCTCCTGAACACTGTCGTTGAATGTGTATACTGCATCAAGGATACAGTCTTTAGATTAAGATTATTTTGTAATTGGAGCATCCACAGCTCAGAAAATACATTTTCTTTTATGAATTTATCAACTGTTCCACAGTGATGGCAAAATTTTAAGTATTGATAGAACTTCAAAGGTTGTCGTTAAGTGACGTATTATGCCTATGCCTATTTTATATACGACACACTTACTTCAGCCAAGATCGCTAGTTTATTTGTTGTTGTTTTTTTTTTTTTTTTTTTTTTTTTTTTGTCACCACTGCGGTTTACACTTGCTTTCAGCTGTTGGCAGTACCATTGTAGCAAGTTCATGTTTCCTAATGTCAGCAGACTTTATCAGTCAACCATGCACATAGTTTGTAAATCGCATCAGATTATGCACACGTCATGAAAGTCCTTACGTCCAAGGCTCCTGAACACTGTCGTTGAATGTGTATACTGCATCAAGGATACAGTCTTTAGATTAAGATTATTTTGTAATTGGAGCATCCACAGCTCAGAAAATACATTTTCTTTTATGAATTTATCAACTGTTCCACAGTGATGGCAAAATTTTAAGTATTGATAGAACTTCAAAGGTTGTCGTTAAGTGACGTATTATGCCTATGCCTATTTTATATACGACACACTTACTTCAGCCAAGATCGCTAGTTTATTTGTTTTTTTTTTTTTTTTTTTTTTTTTTTTTTTTTTTTTTTTTTTTTTTGTCACCACTGCGGTTTACACTTGCTTTCAGCTGTTGGCAGTACCATTGTAGCAAGTTCATGTTTCCTAATGTCAGCAGACTTTATCAGTCAACCATGCACATAGTTTGTAAATCGCATCAGATTATGCACACGTCATGAAAGTCCTTACGTCCAAGGCTCCTGAACACTGTCGTTGAATGTGTATACTGCATCAAGGATACAGTCTTTAGATTAAGATTATTTTGTAATTGGAGCATCCACAGCTCAGAAAATACATTTTCTTTTATGAATTTATCAACTGTTCCACAGTGATGGCAAAATTTTAAGTATTGATAGAACTTCAAAGGTTGTCGTTAAGTGACGTATTATGCCTATGCCTATTTTATATACGACACACTTACTTCAGCCAAGATCGCTAGTTTATTTGTTGTTTTTTTTTTTTTTTTTTTTTTTTTTTTGTCACCACTGCGGTTTACACTTGCTTTCAGCTGTTGGCAGTACCATTGTAGCAAGTTCATGTTTCCTAATGTCAGCAGACTTTATCAGTCAACCATGCACATAGTTTGTAAATCGCATCAGATTATGCACACGTCATGAAAGTCCTTACGTCCAAGGCTCCTGAACACTGTCGTTGAATGTGTATACTGCATCAAGGATACAGTCTTTAGATTAAGATTATTTTGTAATTGGAGCATCCACAGCTCAGAAAATACATTTTCTTTTATGAATTTATCAACTGTTCCACAATGATGGCAAAATTTTAAGTATTGATAGAACTTCAAAGGTTGTCGTTAAGTGACGTATTATGCCTATGCCTATTTTATATACGACACACTTACTTCAGCCAAGATCGCTAGTTTATTTGTTGTAGTTTTTTTTTTTTTTTTTTTTTTTTTTTTTTTTTTTTTTTTTTGTCACCACTGCGGTTTACACTTGCTTTCAGCTGTTGGCAGTACCATTGTAGCAAGTTCATGTTTCCTAATGTCAGCAGACTTTATCAGTCAACCATGCACATAGTTTGTAAATCGCATCAGATTATGCACACGTCATGAAAGTCCTTACGTCCAAGGCTCCTGAACACTGTCGTTGAATGTGTATACTGCATCAAGGATACAGTCTTTAGATTAAGATTATTTTGTAATTGGAGCATCCACAGCTCAGAAAATACATTTTCTTTTATGAATTTATCAACTGTTCCACAATGATGGCAAAATTTTAAGTATTGATAGAACTTCAAAGGTTGTCGTTAAGTGACGTATTATGCCTATGCCTATTTTATATACGACACACTTACTTCAGCCAAGATCGCTAGTTTATTTGTTGTTGTTTTTTTTTTTTTTTTTTTTTTTTTTTTTTTTTTTTTTTTTTTTGTCACCACTGCGGTTTACACTTGCTTTCAGCTGTTGGCAGTACCATTGTAGCAAGTTCATGTTTCCTAATGTCAGCAGACTTTATCAGTCAACCATGCACATAGTTTGTAAATCGCATCAGATTATGCACACGTCATGAAAGTCCTTACGTCCAAGGCTCCTGAACACTGTCGTTGAATGTGTATACTGCATCAAGGATACAGTCTTTAGATTAAGATTATTTTGTAATTGGAGCATCCACAGCTCAGAAAATACATTTTCTTTTATGAATTTATCAACTGTTCCACAGTGATGGCAAAATTTTAAGTATTGATAGAACTTCAAAGGTTGTCGTTAAGTGACGTATTATGCCTATGCCTATTTTATATACGACACACTTACTTCAGCCAAGATCGCTAGTTTATTTGTTTTTTTTTTTTTTTTTTTTTTTTTTGTCACCACTGCGGTTTACACTTGCTTTCAGCTGTTGGCAGTACCATTGTAGCAAGTTCATGTTTCCTAATGTCAGCAGACTTTATCAGTCAACCATGCACATAGTTTGTAAATCGCATCAGATTATGCACACGTCATGAAAGTCCTTACGTCCAAGGCTCCTGAACACTGTCGTTGAATGTGTATACTGCATCAAGGATACAGTCTTTAGATTAAGATTATTTTGTAATTGGAGCATCCACAGCTCAGAAAATACATTTTCTTTTATGAATTTATCAACTGTTCCACAGTGATGGCAAAATTTTAAGTATTGATAGAACTTCAAAGGTTGTCGTTAAGTGACGTATTATGCCTATGCCTATTTTATATACGACACACTTACTTCAGCCAAGATCGCTAGTTTATTTGTTGTTTTTTTTTTTTTTTTTTTTTTTTTTTTTTTTTTTTTTGTCACCACTGCGGTTTACACTTGCTTTCAGCTGTTGGCAGTACCATTGTAGCAAGTTCATGTTTCCTAATGTCAGCAGACTTTATCAGTCAACCATGCACATAGTTTGTAAATCGCATCAGATTATGCACACGTCATGAAAGTCCTTACGTCCAAGGCTCCTGAACACTGTCGTTGAATGTGTATACTGCATCAAGGATACAGTCTTTAGATTAAGATTATTTTGTAATTGGAGCATCCACAGCTCAGAAAATACATTTTCTTTTATGAATTTATCAACTGTTCCACAATGATGGCAAAATTTTAAGTATTGATAGAACTTCAAAGGTTGTCGTTAAGTGACGTATTATGCCTATGCCTATTTTATATACGACACACTTACTTCAGCCAAGATCGCTAGTTTATTTGTTGTTGTTTTTTTTTTTTTTTTTTTTTTTTTTTTTTTGTCACCACTGCGGTTTACACTTGCTTTCAGCTGTTGGCAGTACCATTGTAGCAAGTTCATGTTTCCTAATGTCAGCAGACTTTATCAGTCAACCATGCACATAGTTTGTAAATCGCATCAGATTATGCACACGTCATGAAAGTCCTTACGTCCAAGGCTCCTGAACACTGTCGTTGAATGTGTATACTGCATCAAGGATACAGTCTTTAGATTAAGATTATTTTGTAATTGGAGCATCCACAGCTCAGAAAATACATTTTCTTTTATGAATTTATCAACTGTTCCACAGTGATGGCAAAATTTTAAGTATTGATAGAACTTCAAAGGTTGTCGTTAAGTGACGTATTATGCCTATGCCTATTTTATATACGACACACTTACTTCAGCCAAGATCGCTAGTTTATTTGTTGTTGTTTTTTTTTTTTTTTTTTTTTTTTTTTTTTTTTTTTTTTTTGTCACCACTGCGGTTTACACTTGCTTTCAGCTGTTGGCAGTACCATTGTAGCAAGTTCATGTTTCCTAATGTCAGCAGACTTTATCAGTCAACCATGCACATAGTTTGTAAATCGCATCAGATTATGCACACGTCATGAAAGTCCTTACGTCCAAGGCTCCTGAACACTGTCGTTGAATGTGTATACTGCATCAAGGATACAGTCTTTAGATTAAGATTATTTTGTAATTGGAGCATCCACAGCTCAGAAAATACATTTTCTTTTATGAATTTATCAACTGTTCCACAGTGATGGCAAAATTTTAAGTATTGATAGAACTTCAAAGGTTGTCGTTAAGTGACGTATTATGCCTATGCCTATTTTATATACGACACACTTACTTCAGCCAAGATCGCTAGTTTATTTGTTGTTTTTTTTTTTTTTTTTTTTTTTTTTTTGTCACCACTGCGGTTTACACTTGCTTTCAGCTGTTGGCAGTACCATTGTAGCAAGTTCATGTTTCCTAATGTCAGCAGACTTTATCAGTCAACCATGCACATAGTTTGTAAATCGCATCAGATTATGCACACGTCATGAAAGTCCTTACGTCCAAGGCTCCTGAACACTGTCGTTGAATGTGTATACTGCATCAAGGATACAGTCTTTAGATTAAGATTATTTTGTAATTGGAGCATCCACAGCTCAGAAAATACATTTTCTTTTATGAATTTATCAACTGTTCCACAGTGATGGCAAAATTTTAAGTATTGATAGAACTTCAAAGGTTGTCGTTAAGTGACGTATTATGCCTATGCCTATTTTATATACGACACACTTACTTCAGCCAAGATCGCTAGTTTATTTGATGTTGTTTTTTTTTTTTTTTTTTTTTTTTTTTTTTTTTTTTTTTTTTTTTTTTTTTTTTGTCACCACTGCGGTTTACACTTGCTTTCAGCTGTTGGCAGTACCATTGTAGCAAATTCATGTTTCCTAATGTCAGCAGACTTTATCAGTCAACCATGCACATAGTTTGTAAATCGCATCAGATTATGCACACGTCATGAAAGTCCTTACGTCCAAGGCTCCTGAACACTGTCGTTGAATGTGTATACTGCATCAAGGATACAGTCTTTAGATTAAGATTATTTTGTAATTGGAGCATCCACAGCTCAGAAAATACATTTTCTTTTATGAATTTATCAACTGTTCCACAGTGATGGCAAAATTTTAAGTATTGATAGAACTTCAAAGGTTGTCGTTAAGTGACGTATTATGCCTATGCCTATTTTATATACGACACACTTACTTCAGCCAAGATCGCTAGTTTATTTGTTGTTTTTTTTTTTTTTTTTTTTTTTTTTTTTTTTTTTTTTTTTTTTGTCACCACTGCGGTTTACACTTGCTTTCAGCTGTTGGCAGTACCATTGTAGCAAGTTCATGTTTCCTAATGTCAGCAGACTTTATCAGTCAACCATGCACATAGTTTGTAAATCGCATCAGATTATGCACACGTCATGAAAGTCCTTACGTCCAAGGCTCCTGAACACTGTCGTTGAATGTGTATACTGCATCAAGGATACAGTCTTTAGATTAAGATTATTTTGTAATTGGAGCATCCACAGCTCAGAAAATACATTTTCTTTTATGAATTTATCAACTGTTCCACAGTGATGGCAAAATTTTAAGTATTGATAGAACTTCAAAGGTTGTCGTTAAGTGACGTATTATGCCTATGCCTATTTTATATACGACACACTTACTTCAGCCAAGATCGCTAGTTTATTTGTTGTTTTTTTTTTTTTTTTTTTTTTTTTTTTTTTTTTTTTTTTTTTTGTCACCACTGCGGTTTACACTTGCTTTCAGCTGTTGGCAGTACCATTGTAGCAAGTTCATGTTCCCTAATGTCAGCAGACTTTATCAGTCAACCATGCACATAGTTTGTAAATCGCATCAGATTATGCACACGTCATGAAAGTCCTTACGTCCAAGGCTCCTGAACACTGTCGTTGAATGTGTATACTGCATCAAGGATACAGTCTTTAGATTAAGATTATTTTGTAATTGGAGCATCCACAGCTCAGAAAATACATTTTCTTTTATGAATTTATCAACTGTTCCACAGTGATGGCAAAATTTTAAGTATTGATAGAACTTCAAAGGTTGTCGTTAAGTGACGTATTATGCCTATGCCTATTTTATATACGACACACTTACTTCAGCCAAGATCGCTAGTTTATTTGTTGTTGTTTTTTTTTTTTTTTTTTTTTTTTTTTTGTCACCACTGCGGTTTACACTTGCTTTCAGCTGTTGGCAGTACCATTGTAGCAAGTTCATGTTTCCTAATGTCAGCAGACTTTATCAGTCAACCATGCACATAGTTTGTAAATCGCATCAGATTATGCACACGTCATGAAAGTCCTTACGTCCAAGGCTCCTGAACACTGTCGTTGAATGTGTATACTGCATCAAGGATACAGTCTTTAGATTAAGATTATTTTGTAATTGGAGCATCCACAGCTCAGAAAATACATTTTCTTTTATGAATTTATCAACTGTTCCACAGTGATGGCAAAATTTTAAGTATTGATAGAACTTCAAAGGTTGTCGTTAAGTGACGTATTATGCCTATGCCTATTTTATATACGACACACTTACTTCAGCCAAGATCGCTAGTTTATTTGTTGTTTTTTTTTTTTTTTTTTTTTTTTTTTTTACCGGTTTCGATGAACAATATCACCTTCAGAAACTTTTATATATATTGTTTCTGAAGGTGATATATATATATATATATATATATATATCCTTCTATTTTCACTGCAAAAAGTTATAAAGATAAATCTGTAAAGTCCTTGTTTGTACACACATAAGATAAAAGTTAACAAAACCTGCACAAAACATTTGGGACTCACGTAAAAAGTTACTTGTGAAAATGAAATATAAGTAAAAGAACATTGTCAAACGATTAAAATTTGCGTCACCAAAATGGTTCGAGATCTGTATTGCACGTTTAAAAATCGTGTGTGTTCTTGTCACAAGTAACATGGAGACTGAAGATGACATAGTTCTTCGAAACCGGTAAAAAAACCAACAAATAAACTAGCGATCTTGGCTGAAGTAAGTGTGTTGTATATCAAAGGTTGTCATCCCGTAAAACAAATTCTGGATCCTCTTCAGCTGATTTTTTTTTTTTTTTTTTTTTTTTTTTTTTTTTTTTTTTTTTTTGATTTCATTATTATTATGTGATTCTTGCTTTACAGATCCACGACCAGTTTCACGTCTTTAAAGAAAAATCTTCATGTGTTAAATTTTTTCATATGAAAATTCATTAAGGATTCCCAACGTTCTGATTGCTTTCATCTACCATCTGAATAAAATTTCATTATATAGGCCATGATATATGAAACCAGTCCGAGAGAAATTATCACTGTCATTCAGAATTAAAACGAGGGACGTTAAAATGTGTGCAAATACGCGCGTAATTTTGATTACTGTATTGTTCATTTAACCAGTAGATCACCATTGAAGTGAAGGTGTGCAATAGAAGAAATAAAACTCTTGAATCAGAGTCATGGGGCTGTGATAAAGCATAGATGGACCAGTTCACTTCGCCGCACAGTGTAACCATCAGTGCTTACATAGGTCTACCACACCCCGATGACTCTGATTCAAGACCTTCTATTGTACACCTTCACTTCATTCGCGATCTACTGATTTCATGGACAATACAGTAATCAAAATCACATTTTAACGTCCCTCGTTTTAATTCTGAATGACAGTGATAAATTCTGTCGGACTGGTGCCTATTTAATGAATTTTTATTCAGATGACAGATGAAAGCAATTAGAACGTTGGTCCTAAAGATGCGTCTTTAAAGACGTGAAGCCGGTCGTGGATTTGTAAAGCAAGGATGTTAATAACAATAATAATAATAAAATAACTAGAATAAAAGACATTAGTCTAGCATATGAACTAGACATCAACCTCAGTAAGTCCAAATTAATGTTAATTGATCGAGAACAACAGATGCAGCTCACAGGTCAATTAAAGGAACTGGAAGTCCTTCACCTTAGGTCAACCATCTGCAGCACAGGTAGATGTGAAGAGGAGATAAGATGACGGATCACGCTAGGACGAGTGGCTATGAAGAAGCTCACGAAGATCTAGCTGAGCAGAGCTATAACAAATAGCACAAAGATCCGGCTAGTTAAAACACTCGTGTTTTCTGTCTTCTTTTATGGCTGTGAATCATGGACACTCAAGGCCAGAGACAAACAACGCATTGATGCGTTTGAGCTTTGGTGCTGGCGTAGGATGCTACGCATAAAATGGACCGAAAGAAGAACAAATGTGTCCATTATTGAACAACTGAATATCTCCAGACGCCTTTCTTCTCGAATCGACGAAAAAATTCTCCAGTTCTTTGGCCATATTGTGAGAAGAGACGGAGAAAACCTAGAAAAGATAATCTTACAAGGAAAGATCGAGGGCACAAGACCAAGAGTAAGAGCAGCGAGCAGATGGATAGACCAAATCACGAAGATCTCCGGTCTATCTTTTCAGCAGGCACTGAGAGAAGCTGACAACCGTCCGGGATGAAGACGCTTGGTTCATGGGGTCACGACGCTCAGCAATGAGCACAACGACTTATGATGATGATAGCAATAATAAATCTCTAAATGTAGGCCTGTCGCTGTTCAGTCTTCAAAACTACTGTACGAAGATTCATGCGGTTTTCAGAGGAAACATGAGAAAAGTTTGCGTAACATGTAGGCATAATTTTATCAAAATCGGATCACGAAAAAAGATATCGTAATTTTAAGTGTTTTCAGTAACCACCGTGTCTGTTTGTTCAACTATAGTAAACTTCTTATCTTCAAAACTATTTCACGAATTTGCATGGGATTTTCACAGGTAACTTGAACGTAGCTCTGGACAATATATAGACTTCGTTTCATAAAAAACCAGATCACGCAAAAAGAATATCGTAATTTGAAATTTTTTATCCCACGTCATCTCTGTTTGTCTCTTTGAACACGTTTATCTCCAAAACTACATGACGAATGTTCATGAGGTTTTCACACGTAACTTGAGCATATTGTGCGGATACATAACGGCTACAATAATTACAATCGGATCAGAGAAAATAAAATCATAATTTAATCACTTGTTTAAAAGCCACAGTGTATGTCTATTTCTTGAGGATAATCTCCAAAACTATTACACGAACTTTGATAGTTTTCCACAGGTAAATTAATAATAGTCTGGAGACTAACAGGGGCTTCAATTCATAACAATCTCATCAGAGGAAGGAAAGATATCACAATTTGAAGTTTTATGCGTGTACTATGCTTGTAAGTATCGCGTAGTACAGCAAATCAAGAGTACTATAGGAACATTGATGGGGTTTCATAGGTGAACTGAGAGTACCTGAGAGTACCTTGGGGCAACGTGGGGCAAGGTATAAGCTTCATTTAAACAAAATAGTATCAGGCTACAGGTATAATTTGAATTTAAAAAGTAACGACGTTACTTCATGTTTATCGATGTTTTCATTTAATATGAATTCTTTGCCAGAAAAAACGAAATTATGTAGTTTCTGTTTTCGGTGCATACTTATTGGACCTTGAGTCCATTTTGTTTAGAAACGTCTAGAGAATGGTTTAGTAAAGAACTTTTAGAGGCCCTCTTAGTTACGGAGTATACCAAACAGGTAATAGAAGGCAATTCTGCTTTTTTCAAGCTCAGAACTATGTTGTATTTCTCTACAATAAGTGATGGTATCCGTTCCTTAATATTTGTTGCGAAGAAATTTATTACAAATCTCTAATCTCCGGAACTGTTTCACGGATTTACATGCGGCCACTTCTTTTCATAAAAGCGGGATCACGGAAAAAAAAAAATATATATCGTAATTTATAGTTTTGTATCTTTGACCGTCATGTCTGTCTCTGAACTCTTTTTATCTCCAAAACTACTGGAATTTTCATAGGATTTTCAGCCGTAGCTTGAGCATATGTGCGGTTGGATACACTCTTGATTTTATTAAAATCGGATCAGAGAAAGTAAAGATATCACAATTTAAGCATTTGTCTAGAAGCAATCAGTGTCTATCTGCAAAGGCTAATCTTCAAATGTACTACATGAGCTTTTATGGGGTTTCGCGTGTAAATTGAGACTAGAGGCGCTTTAGTAAACCAAAGATCTAATAGTCGCCACTGCTGCGTAATAAGTATGGCGTAGTACAGCAAGGAACAGTTCGTCTGTGACACAATTAAGCGCCGCAATCTTATCTCTACGAATACCAAGAAACATTGAACAGATAGTTACTGATGCCGCTTTGTGTATTAAAAACTTAACATTTATTTGAATCCTTCCGTAGGTTTCACGTTTAAAACATAACGAGATTCCTTCGTCATTACAGTCAATCGGGGTAACTTTTTAGCAGTCAGGGTAACTTTGTACCACTCGCTATTTTTGTTTCAGTTGCTGGTGTTCCGTCTAGTGATATTTTGTACTAAAAGTAACAGTTTTATTATCTCTGTTATTTATATTTCGTATTTCAACTACCTTTCCACATTCCTAAAAGCTCTTTTGGTTGTGGTTAGTCTTTTATTGTGTTGACTGTGAAGAGAGCATCTGACGTTAGTGGTTTCAATTTGTGATTGTAAGTACAAGTAATGACCTTCTTAATAATATTTCGATTTTAAACAATTAAATAATGCTTTGAGTTTGCAGTGATATAACTAGATTTGAAATTCTGATTTACTCTATTGACATAACCACTGTTATATAGCTAGTGGCAGATTCATGCTCATTTCAGGGTAACATTGTACCAGTACAAAATTACCAGGACCATGGTACAATGTTCACCAAATTGAAATTAGAATAATAAATTAAGATCCTGTAGCATTAAAATTTCTAAAATGACTTGGTATGGCATGAACTACGTGATTTTGATGGTTGTGCCAACCAATTTAGCATATTTGAGAGTACAAATTTGGAAATTCATATCCCAATAAATATATAAACATTTGTCAGATGATTGTAAAACTGCTGTCACTCATTTTTAAATTATTCAAAAATTACAATAGAGGTTCAATAATAAACAATGATAAGCAGTGTGGGAACTGAATTACTCAAGAACTATTTGGAGATAGTAAGACAGTCAGATCTCGATGTGTAGACTGTCAAAAAGTCTAAGTTGCTCATAGAACCTGGAAAGAGTTTGTCTGCAGAAGATGTTAGGGCATTTTATGAGAATAAAGAAGTAAGTGGTAACAACGGAAAGAAGAGACGACCCCCAAATGAGGAAGAAGAAGAAAATCAACCGAGGGAAGTGCTAGAATTTGTGCAACCTGGTACATCACGACCAAAATCAGGACCGAAGACAAGAGGTGGAGTAAGCACCCATGCTAGAACACAGAACTTTGGATAAAAAGAATGTGTTAGCAGATGCTCCTGACAGCTGTAGTATCATTACTTAATTAGATGTGAACATTGACCGATGAAAGGAACTTGTAAACGGCCCTATTGTAATAGCTGAGGGGAACGTTGTTGTAGAAGAAGGAATGATAACTTATGTATTCAGCAAATCACCTACATGTGAAGATGACTTTCATGTAAATGATTGTGTCATTGAAGTGTATGAGGGTAAATGTTATCCTGGAAAAATCACTGCAGTGGAGGAGCGAGACAATCGTATGACATTCAAAATAAGTTGCATCGCTAAGAAAGGAAAAAAAAATACGTTTGGCTGAGAGAGAGGATTCAGCTTGGTACAACAAGGACAGTACATTAAAAATAATTGATGAATCCTGCCTGAAGCCCGTTAATAAAAGGGGCATGGTTCATATCAGTGATGAGTTTCTGTGTTCATCAGATGAGGATATTTGAAGGAGTCTATTTCCTATTTAGTATTATTGAATATGTTGTGTTGTGTTATGAAGAAAATGTGTGTACTATTATTTGCAATGTGTATTATAAACAATTCACTGCAATAAATGTCTTTTTCTCTATTTGTGTTTACTTAATACGGGAGCTGTCAGTGCCAGCTCCACACAAATATCTTGATATTTCGGAGTAAAATGTCAATACTGAATTAACACTTTGTTTTTACTTCATATCAACACCTGATTTCCTTTTGGCATGGTATAAAGTTACCCAGAACATCAGATATAGGAAACATTCTGTGTTTTTTAAGTCTGGTCTAAAGTTACCCTGAATGACAGTGTAACTTTGTGTCAGTATTAAAATTGAAATTTTACCCTAACAGGGCGTAATTAGTTACATTTTTACTTTCCCAAGCACTCAGTAACTGTAGATGTAAAATGTTACAATGTCTGTTGTAATGCGTAATTTATTTTAAGTACAGTATTTTCAAAAAATGCAGAAAAGTGCTACAATGTTACCCCGATTGACTGTATTGATTCTTTTCATTTATATAGGAATTCTTTGCAAAGAATGCAATATGTGTAATTTGCAAGGATGTTAGAATACAGGGAGACGCCATTACGCTGAAAATGTGAAGCCTGCCTCCGTCACATTGCTAAGTTTTGGAGATGTGTTCGTATTATAGATCAAATGTTTTATGTGGCGTAAAACAGGAATAAAATGTCTGAACGGTTTTGCCGTGATGTACGACGAGTTAAAAGAATGCAAATTAGCCATTAAAATTAAGTTTTCAAATATATTATGATGCTTATTTATTACTATTTATTCAAGAATTATATTCTTTGAAAATACATACTTTGCACTGACTGTCAGTTCAATGCATTAACAGTAAGAAGGTCGACTTCATACGTAGCATTAACGGAGAAATAGCATTCCAGAACAGACCAATATGGCGGACAGGCTTCAGAAGACGTATAATTTATCTCCCTTTATTCTAACCTCCTTGGTAATTTGCAGTGGTCTCTATAATACCTTGATGCATAGACTAAATATAGCATAGATTGCGCGTGTCCCTATCTCTGCCGTGTTGTGGCTTGAAACCAACTTATAACATTGCCCCTAGTCACGTGACTGAGTTATCGTCATTAGGTTCGTTTAAGCGGGGGTACCAGTTACCACATTCCAGTACACTGAGCATGTGCAGAGCTGGTATCGAGGCACTGCAACAGCTCTGCGCATGCTCAGTGTACTGGAATGTGGTAACTGGTAGCTTCTTAAACGAACCTCTTATGAGAAACAGTTCTTCTAGTTTTCAGCTGAAGTCATTTATTTTAACAGTAAAACGACTTTTGCACGCTTATTATACATTTAGTACTAAAGGTGTTTTTGTACAATTATAATAATATTAATGCTATGATCGTTTTTATATGTGACAAGTTGACACTTATTCAGTTCTTTGCACAAGAAATAGAATTACAGATAGTGTTTGTGAAGCATTTTTTTTTTTCCTTAACTGAAGAATGTAATTATCGACGGGAGGACAATTCTAACTGGTCTTGACTAAATTTATATATCATCAAGCAAGTCATTTCTAAAAAAATTGTTTTTGTTGTGTTTGCGCATCATTTACTCTAATGTAAATAGAGAGTACTTTGCAACGTTTACGTATTGGCATATGCATATGCAGAAATCGTAAAATACAAACGCTTTAATTGTGTAAAAAATCTGATATTATAGATATAGACCATTTTGGTTCCTATAAAAGCATGACACATGTTGTTGAGAAGACGTTTGTAAAACTGATTTTTCGCCTTCTACTCCCAAAGCGGTTGTAGAGCAAGAGACTCGCAGAGCAACAAAAACAACTATTCACTTTCTAAGAGCAAGTCATTTATACGTTTCACCTAGGCACATGTAAAAACTATAACAATCGCATTAACATTAAGAATTGCGGATAAATAACGTTTACAGTACTGCTAAAAGCGTTATAAGGATATGATTAGAAGCTTTGTTGTTAAAATCAAAGCCACATTTCAGTTATAAATGGGAAAAACTACATCTGCCAACTCCACATTTCTCGTTATGAAAAAACGGCTTGTTGCCTCGAGTCACGTGACTTAGATGTTGGTTTCAGTGTAATGACGTCACGCGCAGTCTATATTATATATGGTCTATGCCTTGATGTCTTCTACCATAGATATTGGTAGATTGGGCATGGAATCTATTTCATGGCATTAACATCTCTGCAGCTAAGCATTGCAATGCCAACTGTCACGTGGTAGTGTCCGCTTTGCTTATTAATTTTCAGAGCGTATTGTTTGACGGCGTAACGTTAAATTTCACTTGTAAATATTATTTGTTTAAAATGGTGGCATTTCTTGAAAACTCCTAAGTTGTTTCTTCGTATCCGGCTAATGTTTTCCCACTCACCTGGTCCTATGTTCATACCATGGCTTATGTATAGCTGTTCTGCTGTTTGCCCGGTCTGTTAATATCTATGGTCGAAGCTGGATGTTGAACTACATATTTCTGAGCGTGCCAGCCAAAGATGTTCATATTCTGTTTCTTGACTTATTACAACATAGATGCTATCCTGCTATGAAGTATTACAAGAAAACGAAAAGGGAATGTGTTTCGTTTACGCACTCACGCGAATCTGTTACTTTGCACATTGACAAATTTCAAAACCAGAGGAAATATAGATTTTATTTGTCACATAATAACTGATGGAAATTCATTTGAATAATTATAACATGGCGGACAATGCAAATTCGCGAGAAAAACATACGAATGCACAAGCATACTACAGTTCTATGCTCAGACAGAGCAGAGTTATACATTCTGGTTATACAGAGGTCACTGGTAATTTGTTTTGTGATTTCGGTGAGTTTAGGTACCGTACATTTACAAATGCCTAGAAAACGTTAGAATCTTTCTAAATAGACATGAGCGGCTAAAAACTTCATGAACATTAATCGTATTTGTAGTGACCTAAATTTGACATTTTGGCCCGGAGAACTGAGTTTACTGTCAGAGCGATCCAAAAAGGATTCTGTTTTTTTCTGAACTAGGTCCGAAACTCTAAAAAAACATGATATACACAGGTCCATTTTTAACAAACGTTGCGAAGCACGGACATATAAGCTGCAGGGTGATCAACGCACAGTGCAACCGCCTTTGCGACGTGCGACTTGCCGGCGATGGCAGCTACAGCCCCGACGTTCACACTAAATTTAATATGGGTTGGCACGCAAATTATTTCTGACATACATTACACAAAAACGAAGAAAGAAAAGTTTATTACTCACCTGTATTACGCAAGGAGGTGCTGTAACTGCCTCCCTTCGTTGTTCGAGCATTTCTGACACTTGCTGAGGAAGTTGTTAATTACACTCTGAAGTTCCCTCTCTGAAGGTGCAGTGATTTCATGATGAATGTTTGTTTTTAGTTCATCTAAACTGTGGATATTTGATTTGTACAGTATCTCTTTTAATGCTCCCCACATATAAAAATCGTACGGGTTTAAATCACTGCAATTCAAAAAATGCAGTAGGAGTAACCCACTAAACTGCAGGCCTATTTCATTGACGTCAATTTGCAGCAAGGTTTTGGAACATATCCTGTATTCAAATATTATGTATTATCTCGAACAGAATGATTTATTGACCCAAGATGAACACGGATTTAGAAAATATCGTTCACGCGAAACACAACACGAAGTGATGAGTGCTATCCACAAGGCTTCTGAAATTGATTACGTATTTCCTGATTTCCAGAAGGCATTTGACACCGTAATTCACAAACGGCTTTCAATCAATTTCCGTGGTTACGGTATTCGCCCAAAATTTGCGACTGGACAGGGTATTTCCTGTCAGAGAGGCCACAGTTCGTATTAATCGATGGTAAGGCATCGACTAAAATAGAGGTGATATCTGGCTTTCCACAGGGTAATGTTATTGGTCCTCTGCTTTTCATTATTAGCATAAACGATTTGGGAAATAACTAAGCAGCTCTAGTAGGTTGTTTGCAGATGACACCGTCATTTATCGTCTAGTAAAAACATCTGAAGATCAAAACTAACCGCACAACGATCTAAATAAGATATCACTATTGTGCAAAAATTGTCAATTGACTCTAAATTATAAGAAGTGTCAAGTCGTCCGTGTGAGTACGAAAAGAAATCGTTAAATTTTGTTTACAAGATAAATCAATCAAAAGTGAAGGCCGTAAACTCCACAAAATACCTAGGAATTACTATTACTTCCGACTTTAACTGGAATGAACACGTAGATCATGTCGTAGGAAAGGCGAACCCTTATAAGATGCAACAGTACTACAAAAGAAACTGCATACACTACGATAGTCCGTCCATTTTTGGAGTATTGGTGCCCAGTGTGGGACCCTTATCAGGTTGGTTAGTCCAAAGAAGGGCAGCTCGTTTTGTATTGTCACGATACAGGGGAGACAGAGTCACGGAAATGATGCAGGATCTGGGATAGGATTCATTACAACAAAGGCGTTTATCGCTGCGGCGTGGGCTACTTGCCAACATTCTCCTTCGAATGCGAAAATGTATTGTTGACTCTCACTTACATAGGTAGAAATGATCGTCAGAATAAAATACGAGAAATCGGAGCTCGAACGGAGATTCAGGTGTTCCTTCTTCCCGGGCGCTATTCGAGGATGGAATGGGAGATAAATAGTATAAAGGTGGTTCGATGAACCCCCTGCCAGGCACTTAAATGTGATTTGCGGAGTACCCCATGTAGATGTATATGTACAGGACGTCGTATTTAGACTCTAGCTTTACGCAATAAGCTGTGTGACATGCAACTTGAGGTCCAGCTTTGACACCTAGATTCCACGCAGATGGGCCCGACGGTATGCCGAATGAATCGTCAGTATTAGCATGAAGAATTATTCGCAGATGAAAATCGCTTCTGCCTTCAACCAGACAGTCGCCGGAGATGTTTCTGGAACCATCGGTGTCAGTCTCAATGACGTAGACACCTCGTACAGGGAGTGCAGCAAGGTGGTGCTTCGCTGATGTTTTTGGATGCCTCATGTGGGGCCATCGTACGCCACTAGTGGTTTTTTGTTTGTTGAAAGGGGGTCGCACATTATATAAGGTTAAAAAACACTGTTCTAGTGAACATGTGTCAGTCTAAGAGCACGTGTTTTTAGGTATTAGAGGTGCCAGTGTTTGATAGAATCAGGAACACGGATTCAGGCTATTGGCTATTGGCATAACGAATAGAAGTAGCAAGTGTGATCACTTGTCGAGTACAGCCGTTTCGGCGCTTGGCGGCGCTAGCTCCTATTTACGAGCTACTCTCCCACGCACTGAAGTTACATTTTTGCATTTGTATCTCTATATTGCATGTTATGAACTCGCGATTCACATACAGGTCCCTATGTTGTGGGAACATGTATAAACTAGATTATTTAAGCGCAATCTCAATGCTATTTTTTTAAATTGTTATGGGATGGAAACAGGAGAATCTAGCAGTGAATAACTGCATGACTTCACACACAGTAACTTCCCATCAACCCTGCCCGGGCCACTGCCTCCTTCCTCTCCGACCGCCCTACCTATGTTACCGTCTGCAACACCAATTCCCATCTTTATCCCTCTGCCGGCGTGCTCCCCTCCTGTATCTCCTGTATTCTGCAGATTTCCCCCCCCCCCTCTCATACACCTCTTCCAAAAAGCTGACGACACTACTTGCCTTAGCCCCCACCCTTGCCCATTCCAAGCCCCTTCACCAAGAACACCTTGAACTTCTCACCACATGGTGCAACCAGTGGCTCCTATCTATAAATCCTACCAAAACCCAGACGATTATTGTAGGTCGCACCACCCTCTCCTTCCGCCCCTGAGATTTCTACCTTACCCTCCATAACTGTCCAATCCCCGCCTCACCATAGATCACAGCCTCTCCTCGACCCTTCCTCGACCCTCCGCCTACGCACCGTCCAGGAAAAAGCGCACTCCCACCTCTGCCTCCTCAAACTTCTTGTTGGCCGAACCTGGGCCTGAACCCTTCCACCATCCTTTATACTCACAAATCCCTAATCTGTGCCATCTTCTGTGTCTCCCATCCTGCCTGGATCTCTGCCCCTCCATCCTACAATTCCGTAGAGATCCTGGAATGCCATGACCTCCGCCTCACCTTCCGTATCCCTTCCCAACCCCCATCCCCCATGCGGCTCCTATATGACTTCATCCCCTTCCCCCACCTTGTCCGCTTTATTGAGACCTTCTCCTCCGTTTCCTCTACCATAAACTAGATCTCTCTCATCCTACTGTCCCTCGCCTCACCAATCCTGGTCCGTTGCCATGCCATTACCATTGTATCCCCCATGCTGTCTACTTGTCCACCCTCCTTACCCGTGGCAATTTCCGTACTCTGTCCCTCCCTGACGATGCCCTCCGCCCAGACACCTACCCTTCGTACCAGCTCTGATACTCCCTCTCCTCCTCCCCCCTCCACCTCTCTGTCTGATCCCCCTATTAGAGCTCGCTCCCTTGCTTCCTCCCACCCTCCCTTGTCCTGCCAGACCCTCTGGTATCCCCCTTCCTCCTCCTTACAGCTTCATGGGGCATCCCACCCCCTCCTTTTCCGTATGGTCCTGTGGCCCCTTCCTCTCTCCTGCCCCTTTTCCCCCTGTCATTCCCCCCCCTCCACCTCTCCTTCGCTCCTCCCCTTGCTCCTTCCCCGTCAACATCTCACTATATTCATTACACTTATGCGTGTGACTTGTCTGTGTTCGTCAGAGTGAATCTAATCAGTTTATTTTTAATGAAACTGAACGGCCACCCCGATTCTGACGCCTGTGTATTTTAAATGTCCGTGAGCATCAGTGCTACAGTGTTTGTGTTACTCCGTCATCGTCACCATATATGTTTATCCATTCTTCAATGAACTCCATTCAACGAGGTCTTACCTTCATTTTTTTCGCCATGTTGTGTGTTTCGTTTTGTTCCATTTACGTACTTATTATCTTTTGTTTGTATATCTTCTTTGTTTTGTAATTATGTAGGCTGAAGAGCGCCTTCAGCGCTGCCAGCCCGCCCCATCGGTGGAATGAAATATCAATTAAAGAAAAGACACACAGTAATTAAATTTTGAACTATCAATATATTAATGTAGCAAGAATAAGAAAAAAAATAATTATTAAATGTTATACGGCAACACTAACATTTACTTTTTCCGTTTCACTTCATATTCCAGCATAAGACCAACTAGATAATGATCGTGAAATTTACTACGAACTCAATTTTAGTAATCCTGCAAATAAACTAGAGTGGAACGTTTTCAGTTCTATAATACGTATTGCAGAATATTGACGATCTTTAAACCTCTCGTAAAATTGTGTTTTTAGTCATTACTTTCCAGCAATTGAATCAGATTTTATATTTTCGTAGCCGATAGTCAATCAAGACAAATGTTCAAATGTTTGTAAATCTATCGGACCCAACTGCGTGGTCTTCAGTCCGTAGCTTAAAAACTACTTAAACTAAGGTAAACTAACCTAAGGACAACACACACACACACACACACATGCCCCATGACTCGAACCTCCGACGGCGAGAAACCGCGCGCTCCGCAGCGAGGCGCCTAAGAACGCTCGACTACTCCACCGCGGCCAAGCAAGCTTTCATAGGCACCTGTATATCTAAAGATAAAATTCTGCTTGCACAGATGTGACTGTAGTGCGTCTTCGACAGCACAATTACTCTACCCTTCTCTGATGTGTGTTTATTGTTTGCCCTGGCCAAGCTACTTTTTGATTTTCGTTTACTTGTGCTTTGCATTGGCAAGTGGATCAAAAACTAGGTTCTATTTAAATCAGAAGTGGTATCACTAATTTGTGGGTGTTATATTCACAGTTTTTAAGCAGCTTAACTATCTGTAGGAGAATTTCATAGCTTTAATCGGGTAGACAAATATTTGGATAATTTCACTAAAAATGTGGGGAACTGATTTTGATTTCAAGTGCCAAAAAATTCTGGGCAGTTCTACTTCGTTTCCACAAAAAATGAATTTGTTTCTACCTTTATAATATTAAATTTTCGATAAAGTGAGCATGACAACTGTAGGGGTATCTTGTTAGCGCCTTTTCTTTTGGATAACTTTTTTTTTACATTTGTTAAAATTTTGTAAATCTCTTAGCTCCTTGCAACTTATATATTCTGACTTGTAACCAGGCACAGAACACGAAGGTGTCGTCACTTCAGTTTAGGTGACTGCCACTCTAATGTTCGCTTCAATCGAAATATTTGCCTGGCATTCACGTCGTACAGTCCAATTGCATATCGAACACACTAACAATTTGTACCATTACAAATTCTTCATATAAAATATCCATAAATCAACAAAGAAGGACACGGCAGAGCGTTTATAAGCATTAACACAACATCGCTCAAAACGATCGCAGCGCTGCGCAGTGGAAGATTCCCGCATTAACCCTATTCACCCCATGTTATCAGAGAAGAGAGATGTCACTTTCTACTTCTAAACGATATGCAGTTGGTATACAGCTTGTCAATTTTGTGTTTTCAGGAGCAATAAAGAGAACTGATACGTTGTTATTGTATATATCTATTACACATTTATGTAAACGCTCATGAAACCTAAGAATCGTGGTGATGAAACACTTCATTTTCATGTCTGTACTTGTAAGCTGCGCTAGACTTGAACGTGAGACTTTTGACTAGATATCAGAGGAGGTCTGCTGTCGAAAGTAACGCTGCGACAGGAAGTCGCGATTAGTACTCGGGTAGCTCACTCAGTAGAGCATTTTACCGGAAAGATACAGGTCCTTAGATTCGAGTCTAGGTTCAGCATACAGTTTCAATATGCCACAATGTTTCCGGGTGAAAATACATTCCTGGACGAGTCGATCAATCTCGTTTACAACACCCTTTCTTTTCGAGATGCTAGCCAAGTGTTTGAAATATGGGAGGTAGTAGATGACGTGCTGGCATGAGTGAAGATGTGATAACAGTCGTATACATTGTGTTTTCATAGCTCAGTTGACAGAAAAGATCTAATGGGCCGGGAATCTCCAATTCAGCGCAGCTCTACAGTGAAGAATGCAAGTTTATTCGAAACCTGGTTTGTCGCCCCGGAAACTATTGAAAATCCTGCTGCCCTTCTTTGAGTGTTCCACAGTGGATGCATCAATGTTTCGACCGGTCGTGTCGCTGTGCTGCTCACGGAACCTCATAGCGGCAAGATTAAAGATTTATAGCAGTATTTTTCCACATTTTAGAATTGCGATCTGTATAAACACTCCTATCTAATTGTAATTTTATTTTTTATTAATATGATTTACTGCATTAGTGGTTTATTAGCTACTAGCTTATATGCCCGTGCTTCGTAACGGTTGTTAAAGGGGGGCCTGTGTATATCATGGTTTTTTAGGGTTCCGGACGTAGGTCAGCAAAAACAGAATCCTTGTTGGATCGCTGTGTCAATAAACTCAGTTCTCCTAGCAAAGATGTCAATTTTAAGTTGAAGTCATTGTCGAAAAGATGAATTTTCATAAAGCTTTTCATACAAAAAGAGATGGATGGATGGATAGGGTTTAACGTCCCGTCGACAGCTTGGCCATTAGAGACGGAGCTAATGCTCGGAGTTTTTGGGTTAGGATGAGGAAGGAAATCGGCCGTGCCCTTTGAAAGGAACCATCCCGGCATATGCCTTGAGTGATTTAGGGAAATCACGGAAAACCTAAATCTGGATGGCCGGAGGTGGATTTGAACCACCATCCTCCCGAATGCGAGTCCAGTGCGTTACCACTGCGCCACCTCGCTCGGTACAAAAAGAGAAGTCCGTACTCCGCAACGATGTAAATTCAATCTTAGGTTGTGTTCATTTAGTTAAGACTGCGGCGTGTAATTGTCTGTCTGGCGTAATCTTCTGAAAACAATTTTATCTTTGAGATGAGTAATAATAATAATAATAATAATAATAATAATAACAATGCCATGTATTGGTTCTATGGTGTAGTACTAAACTGTTTATCTCTCACAGTAACTGTATGCTGAAGTATTAATATGTTGCAGTGCTACACTGGGGATAATTTAGTTATTCTGTATGCAGTGCTCCCTATTATCGTAAACTCGACGAATGCTGAAAGTCTGGTAATTCAATCAAAGGAGCAGTTCTTATCTGGCGTCAATGTGCTGTAAAATAAGTCTGGGTAATCGTTGAAGGAATAGCGTCAGCTGATCGTCTGTATAGAAATTTTCATAATTATTGTATTTCCAGCGAATTGTCTTGACTGTGTTAGCAGCATTGAGCACTCTTTCAGCTAACATGTCCCCACGTCCTGCAGTGATTACTTCATAAAGCACGAAGTTGAAATCGACCTTGTGTAATAGAACTATATATTCAGAAGTCAGGTTGTAGCTCCAAGTACAATTGTCTCTGCAAAAGAAGACGTCTTTCTCTATCTTAATGTGGTGCGCACGAAAAGTAATTAGAAATTTTAATCACAATGTAGTACCGAACAATTATGCATGCAGAGAGGTTTCTGATGAGTTTATCGCTCGCGTGTGTGTATTATCTCTATTGGCAGGCACAGAGCAGAAATATGTCTGAGTGAGCATTCAGATGCGCAGAACTGATTTTGTTTCCTCAACATTAAGGTGGAAATGTCACGTTGTAAGCTTACCACTCTCCGCTTTCGTATCAGTTGCCACCCTGTTCCGGGGATAAAAACATGTTAGTGCCATGATTAAATAAATGATGCGCAACGGAATTCGCCTTACGGAAACTGTGGCAACTAATTGGATAAATGTTCAAATGTTTGTATAGTCTATGGGACTTAACTACGGGGTCATCAGTCCCTAAACTTACGAACTACTTATGAACTACTTACGAACTAGGACGGCACAAATATCCATGCCCGAGGGGGGATTCGAACCCCCGACCGTAGTGGCCGTGCAGACCATAACTGAAGCGCCTCAGTCCCCTCGGCCACCGCGGCCGGCCTAATTGGATAGCGGTGGCAGTAGCTTACCTCAAGGAATGTGCCTAACATGATTTCCTATCTGAATATTATGCGTACAAACAAGGACGGGGAATTAGTATAAAGAAAGCAGTTTCCCTTTTAACAAATTCGCATGTTTTTTATGAGATCTGGTCGTTACTCAATTAAGCAAGAAATTTTATGAGGCATTTCAGTTAAAACATTTAGAATACAATTAATATTTCGCAGAGGGATTAAGAAAGGTACCAAAAGCTTTCACACTCTGTCTACTGGCTGGATTCCACAATCATAGTGCCATGATGTACTACCCACGTGGCGACACACAAGTAAATTCAAAGTGCCACAAAGAAAATCCCCACAAAATAATTGATCACACAAAATCATATGTCACAGATACCTACTACTCACTAGCTAACTGTTTCAGTTAGTTTAAATCCGATTAAGAGGGTTTCACGTCCACTTCTTTTTGTGTATCTTGGTCCACCATGTCAGACGGTCACCAGGACAACATAACGATTAACGAACCACGCCGGCCGCGGTGGCCGTGGGGACTGAGGCACTCCAGTCACGGTCTGCACGACCACTACGGTCGGGGGTTCGAATCCCCCCTCGGGCATGGATATTTATGCCGTCCTTAGTATAAGGTAGTTCGTAAGTAGTTTGTAAGTTTAGGGACTGATGACCCCGTAGTTAAGTCCCACAATCTTAACAAACATTTGAACGAACCACCACGAGATTTCATTAATAAATTTCCTCCGTGCACACGGTAGAATTTCAAATCGACAAAGCGAACATCGTTCGATTTCCCACCCTAACTATATTGAAATAAACCATCTTGGTACACAGAGATCCCAACATGAATGTTCAAATGTTCAAATGTCTGTAAATCTATCGGACCAAACTGCGTGGTCATCAGTCCGTAGCTTCCAAACTACTTAACCTAGGTAAACTAACCTACGGACAAACACACACACCCATGCCCCAGGGAGGACTCGAACCTCCACGGCGAGCAACCGCGCGCTCCGCAGCGAGACGCTTTAGACCGCTCGGCTGCTCCACCGCGGCCATCCCCACCTAATCCGAAAAGAACAGAACTCGTTCTAATTCCGTGAAAACGCTCCCAATAATTTAGAAAATGGACTTCTAACATTGTGCATTTACTGAACCATTTTCCTGCTAATCTGTTCCAAAATTGTCACAAATCACACACACTACCAAATACATTACCCTCGGAGACCAGCATAAGGTCCGTCCGCAGCACGCCCCGGAAACATTCTGCCCCAAAATGTCTGCCCTCTAGCCTAACCGCCGTTCCCGTTCAACTTGGCCGGAGCCGTCCTGCAATTGGCCAGTCACCTAACGGGACCATCCTACCAACTTGCGAATCGGGGAAGAATCGCAAATCACAGACATCTGTCGACCACGTCCCCTCAGAAGACCTCGCTGACCAATACAGAAATAAAGTTGGCTAACCTTCTACCTATGACCATCTCTGCCTTCCCAGCTGCAGCCTCACACACACGTACACACACACACACACACACACACACACACACACACTTGGTAGGATAGGGAGATGGGTGCTGTGGAGCAAAGCTCCTTATGTGAGCGGGCCTCAGTTATGATGCCTGTAATTACAATAGCAATAATAATCATCGTGCTCATAGCACTAGCCCCGAAATGAATTATTAAATGTTCAAATGTTTGTTAAGCTTATGGGACTTAACTACGGGGCGGGGTCATCAGTCCCTAAACTTACAAACTACTTATGAACTACTTACGAACTAGGACGGCACAAATATCCATGCCCGAGGGGGGATTCGAACCCCCGAATGAATGATTAAGGTGGCACGAAAGGTCAAACACAAAAATAAAATTAGAAAGTAATGTGCACACAACACTATGGCTTGCATGAAACAAATTCAGGTATGTGAAATGGAATGATGCTACAGTATCGTTTCAACGTAATGCTGTTAAAAATCTACTAATCGCTGACTTCTTTTTGGTCCGTTTTTTTGTTCCGTTAAGATGGATGACTATATGTAAATGGCTCTTTCAGTTACGCTTCCTCAACTTTCTTGTTGCTTCTGTGACATTTATTTGGATATTATTTCACGTTACTTGGTTCCTTTGTGAAACGTATCTGGGGCTTCTTTGCAGCCAGTGCGGTACAAACCAATCGTAAGAACATATAAATGTCTGGAAAGATTGTATTTGCCTCAATATCACGTGGTAATTCCAGATTAATGTTGCGAAGATGCACAGAACACAGTGGTCATTCCATAGATATTTCTACTAATTTAGTGGTTATTCCCGCCAAAAAGATGCACTTTTTATCTTTCCGTAACATTGTAAAGCATATGGGGTACAACTAGGATGAAAAAGGTGTTCTACCTGGATTAAATTTTACTTGCAGTGGCAGCGGTTTAGTTTGCTATCGTTCACAACGAACTATTCGCTTTAGAAGGATGATTGATTTACTGACCAGAACAGCGTAAATTATTTATTTCATCGTTAACATTTAGAATTATTCCCCTCATTCTACGTGACTGATTTTTGAAAACGCTTTCAACGGCCGTTGTGAACATCAGCACACAACGCCGCCGCCATAATTAAAATTGTACCCTTTCTTGCAGTGTATTACACCATAATTATGAGAACTAAAAAACGCAGCAACGCCATAATTAGTCATTTGATGTACTATGTAACTAACGTCGCCTCACTTTGTCCTTTCCTGTACTATGGGGTTTTCCAGGCATTCCTAAACAGAACGCGCTCAAAATGTAATGAGGATACACCGAAATCAGAAAGGGAACTACATACATTCGATTTTCCTTGCAAAGAATTCTTATGTAAATTTGAGCATCGATAGACGGGAAGTAACGTCGTTATGTTTAAAATTCAAATGATATCCATGGCAAGAAGAGCTTTTTTTCTCTCCACAGCATTGCAAGACATGCGGCAGTGACAGCGGCGTAGCATGTTAATGTTGGCAACGAAATATTCCCTTTAGGAGGATCATTAATTTACTGATCGGAACAACAGTAATTATTTATTTCATTATCAACACAAAGAATTATTCCCCTCATTGTACGTGACTGAATTTAAAAAAAGGATTCAACGCCATTGCCAACATCAAAACATTGCACCTCTGCCTAAAGGAAAATCGTAGCCCTTGTTTCAATGTATTACACCTTCGTTATGAGAATAAACAAAGCAGCATCGCCATCTATTCGTTATTTGGTAATAGCGCCTCTACGCTGCAATTCAAGCATAGCATACACCAGAAACTACAAATTACGATATATTTTCTTCCCCTGATTCGATTTTCATAAAATGAAACTTATATGCTGCCCCAAGGTGCTCTTAGTTGACCTATGAAACTCCATGAAAGTTCGTACAGTACTCTTTTTCTGTACTACACCATACTTATAAGAATAGTATATGCATAAAATTTTAAATTACGACATCTTTCCTTCCTCTGCTCCGATTTTGATGAAATTAGCCTATGTTACTTTCCAAACTATTCTCTATTTACCTGTGGAGACCCATGAAATTTCGTGTAGTACTTTTGGAGATTATCCTCAACAAATTGACATACACTATGGCTTTTAAGCAAATGATTAAATTATGATGTTTTTATTTTCTCTGCTGCTATTTTAATTATTGAAGCTTTTATGTAACCGCACGATATGCTTAGGTTGCGTGTGAAAACCCTGTGAAAATTCGTCATGTAGTTTTGGATACAAACGTGTTAAAAGAGACAGACAGACATGACGGTCGTAGAAAATAAATTTCAAATCACGATATCCTTTTTTACCCTGTTCCGATTTTTATGAAACGAAGTCTATATGTTGTCCAAAGTTACGCTCAAGTTACCTGTGAAAATCTCATGCAAATTTGCAGATAAGAGGTTTTTAATAGTTGAACAAACAGACACTACGGTTACTGAAAACGCTTAAAATTAGAATATCTGCTTTTCCCGTGTTCCGATTTTGATAAAATAATGCCTGTATGTTGACCCAAACTTTTTCATATTTCCTGTGAAAACCACAAGAAGATTTGTACAGCTTTTGAAGATTGAAGTGAACAGTGACAGGCTTACATTTACAGATTTATTATTAGTTTAGATTTGTTCACCGGCTAGCTCTGTTAAGACTAAATTTTGCTATAAGGTTTTGCAAAGAACTTTGTCTGACGGGCAACCACAGCTAAAATATTTATACACAATTAAGAAATTTTCACACAGTAAAAAATTTGGTGTTAAATTGTAATAGTCTGAATGAAAGTCCTTGGTCCACTTGAGCTGTTATTTTATTGGAGTCGTGAAGACCCGCAAACTTACAGTAATATCTTCAGGTGTTTTTTTACTGTACAGGATGATAACTGTTTTAATAAAATGGATATTTAGATTGAATATTACATATTAAAAAAATCTGAACTAGTTATGTATGAGGAAGTTACATGCAAAAAATGTTACATAGAAGCCAGTAGGCTAGTAATTTCAATAAATATTTTTTTTATGTTACTTACAAAGTTTTCCGTATAAGTCATTTGTGATGGATAACGGGGTTAATGGTGAGGTCGTACCGCAAGCACCTTCGCTCTTTTCGTCAAAACATAAAGAAGTCTACCGTGCGGTTCTTGTCGTTTTTGGTGAAAGTATAGTCAGTTTAGTAGAAATTGTTTGGCCTGTGACATAAGGTGACGTGATGGGTAGCCCAACAATAAACAATCATTATAATGATTAGTGAGAACCACGGATGTTGTTGGTAAATCCGCGTAGAATGAGAATACATAATTTTTAAACTTACAGATGGTGATCAGTGTAATGAGGTTCATCAACTCCATCAAGGTGATCAAAAACTGCATTTCCGTGCTGGGCGGAAGTGGGAATACAACTGAAGTGACAGATCACCATGTGTATCGGCCGCTAGACTGAAGCCGACTGGCTGTGCCTCGAGGGGGCGCTAGGTGTGACGTCGAGGGTAGTTGTGGTGGTAACCGACCAGTCAACCTCGTTAACCATTTTACACAAGTATGTTTACTAATTTAGACTAACGATTATGTGCTAAACTCTGAAGTTGTTTTGACATCACGGTCACAATGATATAAAATGAGATAAAACTGAGGATTTTTTTAATTAAAAATATATAATGCTGGACTTGAAAATAAAACGTTATGGATTACAATTCTGCAAATGCTAGATAATTAAGAGACATAAAAATTTATTAAATGCGGGGATAATACCTCGGCTATACAGGGCCACATGACCGAAACAAGGCACAAGTCATGGACTAAAAAGAGTCGTTGGGAACGGGGGACCACATGTTATAGTACTTGATGTTTTAATGGTACACCTGCATGTTTCCTTAATATAATTACATTGCTTGCAGGTAATCATAATTGGCCAATATTCCATTATGTTTCAAATCCGTCTGATTATTCAGCGTGGTATCTGGTAACTGTGCAATAGAACGTCTTATGTATATTTCCTCAAGTGCGTTCAGAACAGTGCCCCTTCCTTCAATGTGCAGAATTTCTAAATTACTTTTTAGGCTTGTAATAGAATTCGATTGTCTTTTAAATGTGCAGTTAATGCGGATCTGGAGCTATTAAAGTTGAGGTGTTCTTTGAATCGTGTATTAAACGATCTATCAGTTCGTCCTATGTACTTCTTTGGACAGTCACTGCAAGTGATGGAATAAATACCTGAATATTTGTATGGGTTCTTACTTGACCGGTCCCTGTATCTAAACCTACTACCAACATTTTGTGGGATGAAATAAGCTGGAGTTGGGTTACTTTTCCTCAGTTGTTTATCTAACTTTTCGGAAAAACCTCCATAGTATGGAAACCGACAAAAGTGCTAAAGCTTACGTTTATCTTTCTCTTTATTTCTGTGTGTATTTTGTGGACGAAGTCCGAGCCGTAACCATTTGTGAGGGCAATGTATTACATTATCTCATATTTCCGTTTGAAAGCTTGGGTTGACAAAGGGATTTCGTTAAGGCGTCGTAGTAACGAGCGAAAAGTTGCTTTCTTGAACTGTAAGGGGTGATTTGATGAGTTGTGAATGACGGAGTCCTTGGTTGATGGTTTACGGAAATGTCAAATTGAAAATTGCCCTCGCGTAACGTGATTGACAGGTCTAAGTATGGTATAGTGTTGTTCACACTGTATTCCACTGTAAACTGAATGTTGGGTGTTTTTTTGTTTAGATGGTTAACTAAAGAGTCGAATACAGTGTGAGAACATCTGTGTCAACGCAACTTCAGAGTTTAGCACATAATAATTGGTCTAAATTAGTATACATACTTGTGTAAAATGGTTAACGAGGTTTAATGGGCTGTTACCACCGCAACTAGCCTCGACGTCACACCTAGCGCCCCCTCGAACCACAGCCAGTCGGCTTCTGCCTGGCGGCCGAAACATATGGTGATCTGTCACTTCAGTTATATTCCCACTTCCGCCCAGCACGGAAATGCAGTTTTCGATCACCTTGATGGAGCTGATAAACCTCACTACACTGACCACAATCTGTAAGTTTAAAAATCATGTATTCTCATTCTACACGAACATCTGATTTACCAACAACACACACTAATCATTATAATGGTTCTTCATTGTAGGGCTACCCATCACGTCGCCTTATGTCACAAGCCAAACAATTTCTACTAAACTGATTGCCGATGTTTCTATACTTTTAACAAAAATGACAAGAATCGCATGGTAGACTTCTTTTTTATGTTTATGACGAAAAGAGTGTAGGTGATAGAGGTACGACCTCACCATTAACGTTTCCTGTATATCTAGTAAAGCCAACCAATGCCCTCAAACAGTGGTAGGAGTCCCTTTACCAGTTCTTTATTAAAAACAATTTCTTCGCTCTGCAACGTTGCAAGCAACGTAACCACATGCAATGTTGCAAGAAACGTAACCACGTGCAAGGACGCAGTAAATGTAACCACGTGCAATGTCACATCAAAAATAACCGCATGCAATGTCACAATAAACGTAACCACATTCAATGTCGCAACAAACTTAACCACATGCAATGTCGCAACCAACGTAACCACATGCAATGATGCAACCAACGTAACCACGTGCAATGATGCAACCAACGTAACCACATGCAATGGCGCAATAAACGTAATCCCATGCGATGGCGCACTGAAGCGACTACTTCCCAGAAGTGACTAGTCATTGAGGAAAAACTCTGAAACAAGTATAAGTATTAATTTAGCAACAAAATTTTTCTGTGTAAAACAGCAGATGACTTTCTTGTTCTCTTTGCACATCCATGGGTAACGCAGGTAACCTTCACTTTTTTTTCTTTTTAGATAACATACTACTTTCAACTCGGAATGCAACGAATACACACTCTTCACCATAAATGTTACTGGCTCCGCAATATGGAGACAGTGGCTTCACTTCTGAGGCGTTAAGGGCATTACCTCCTATTCTAACCTCCTTGGTGTTTGCTTTATTTCAGAGCAAACTGCACGTCCTAGACGGTGCTACACGACATTAATGCGTCACAACAACCATCCGTCTCTCATTCGCCAGTTTCAACCAAAAGCAAACGGTAATACATACACCAATCCCGGACTCCCCACCAATAGAAAGAAATAAAGCAAACACCAATAAAAGAAAGCCTCTCTCTCTCTCTCTTCTCCCATAACGGAAACCTATAATCACAACAGTTACTACCATCACTATTTCAGTTTCCAGCTTTCCGTCATACAGCAGTAAACGTGTCACCCAGAAGAAGGCTGCTTGCATTAGTGGCCGAAACATAGGTAAAATCAGATAATTATACGATGCGTTCCAATGCCCAAAAGAATTTTATTAATAATGACAATGGTCGTTTACACTTTCATAATGGCTAAAGGCCAAGGTAGTAGCAGTCCCAAAGCCAGGGAAATCAAGAGACGATGCCAAGAACTACCGTCCAATATCGCTGCTGTGCTGCCCTTTCAAACTATACGAACGTCTTATCTTGAATAAAATAGGACCACAATTAGAAAGCCAAATCATTCCACAACAGGCAGGATTTAGACCCGGAAAGTCTTGTACTGGTCAGGTCCTCTGCCTAACACAATACATAGAGGATGGGTTTCAGAAGGGTGAAAAAACTGGTGTGGTGTTTGTCGATCTATCAGCAGCATATGATACGGTAAACCATAAAATCCTACTAGAAAAACTTTTCAAAATGACAGGAAATTACCATCTCACTGAAGTTGTGAGATCTCTGATCTCCAACAGAAGATACTATGTGGAATTTCAAGAGCAAAGAAGCCGCTGGAGGAACCAGAAGATTGGGCTCCCACAAGGTAGTGTTTTGTCCCCTCTACTTTTCAACCTGTATACAAATGACCAACCAGCTGGACCAGATGCAAGAAGTTTTATCTATGCTGATGACGTAGCCATTGCTTGCCAATCGAGATCAATCAGTCACATGGAGAGAAACCTATCAGATGCCTTAGAAGTTCTTACTGAATATTACAACAGGAACCAGCTTCGACCAAATCCAGCAAAGACACAGACTTGTTTATTCCACCTGAACAACCAGGAAGCAAAAAGGGAATTACAATTGGAATGGAACTCAGTTAAACTTAAACATTGCCCAAACCCAGTTTATCTCGGAGTCACATTAGATCGAACACTGTCCTACAAGAGTCATGTAGAAAAAAGTAGAGCGAAAATCTACATACGGAACGGTATAATCCGCAAACTCACCAACTCACACTGGGGAGCAAATCCTGAAATTTTGCGTTCATCATCCCTGGCTTTGTGTTTTGCTCCAGCTGAATATGCTTGCCCCGTATGGAGAAGATCGACGCACGCCCACAAGCTAGATACAGCACTGAACGATTCATGTCGATTAATTACGGGATGCTTGAAGCCTACAAACCGGGATCTCCTTTATATGTGTTCTGGAATAGCTCCCCCACAGATCAGACGACAAACTTTGGCGATGGCTGAAAGAAGCAGACAGTGCGAGGATAGAAGACATCCGCTGTTCGGACATCAGCCAGTGGTGTCAAGATTAAAATCGAGGAAAGATTTCATTCAATTTGAACATCCACTAAATGAAAGCCAAACTACAACCAGGAAATCAATGTGGACACAGGAATCGGAAAAAAAAACAGCTTGCAATGTTGGAACATTAATGAAGAACTTCCGGCTGGATCTCAACTGGAATGGAGAGTCTGGAAGAGCCTAAATAGACTTAGGTGTCGAATGGGAAGATCAAAGGATAACCTGTTCAAGTGGGGATACGCAGAAGACGAGCTCTGCCAAGGTGGAGAAAAACTAACAATGATACACCTGCTGAGCTGCCCATCCTTGCCGGCGCCATGCACTTTCGAAGACCTGTGGCTGGCCAATGACGTTGCAGTGAAGTGTGCCGAACACACACTGCTATGGACAATAATAACATATTATGTGTGAAAATCATGATTGTATATATATATATATATATATATATATATATATATATATATAATATAGTGAGGACAGTTTACTACTCACCGCAAAGACGTGGCGACGAGCTGCGACAGGCACATACAAAAGACACACACATACAACACATTCAGCTATCGGCCATGGCCTTCTTCAGAAATAGAGCACTCACGCAATCACACAGGCACACAACACAGTCATACAACCATCATCTCCGACTGCCACACTTCGAATCACGCTCTGCAGCGAATCGGGGACGGGATGGGAGGGGAGGGGGAGGGGATAGAAAGGTTACGTCACGGTGGTGGGGATGGGTAATATGGGAATAACGAGATGCAGCTTAGGAATGGAGTGGGGAGGCGGGTGAGGGGAGAAAATAAAATAAAATAAAATAAAATAAAATAAAATAAAATAAAATAAAATAAAATAAAGTAAAATAATTCATGTACACTGCAAGTGCACAAGACCACATACACACACACACACACACACACACACACACACACACACACATACATATACACACACACGATCACACATTCACACACCACTCAAATCAGGCGAGGTTACAGAGGTAGGAACTGTAAGGTATGGAAGATATATATATATATATAATGAAGTTATCGTAGGTTGAGGCCTGGTTGATTTCGGGATCGGAGAATGTATTGTAGGGATAACTCCCATCTGTGCAGTTCAGAAAAGCTGGTGGTGGATGGGAGGATCCAGATGGCCCGGGTTGTGAAGCAGCTATTGAAATCAAGCATGTGCTCCGCTGCATGCTGTGCCACAGGGTGGTCCACCTTGTTTTTGGCCACAGTTTGGCGGTGGCCATTCATCCTAATGGACAGCTGGTTGGTGGTCATGCCAATATAGAAAGCTGTACAGTGCTTGCAGCACAGTTGGTAAATTAAGTGGCTGCTTTCACAAGTGGCCCGGCCTCTGATAGGGTAGGATAAGCCTGTGACAGGACTGGAGTAGGAAGTGCTGGGTGGGTGGATTGGACAGGTCTTGCAGCGGGGTCTTCCACAAGGATATGATCCCTGTGGCAGTGAGCTGGGTTTCGGGGTGGCATAAGGATGAACTAGGATGTTGTGAAGGTTGGGAGGGCGACGGAACACCACTTTAGGAGGGGTGGGAAGGATCTTGGGCAGGATGTCTCTCATTTCAGGGCATGAGGATAGAAAATCAAAACCTTGGCGAAGGATGGAATTTAGTTGTTCGAGACCAGGGTAGTACTGGGTGACAAGGGGAGCGCTCTTTTGTGGATGGTTACTAGTGTTAGGAAGAGGATTTGGGGTGTGTGAGGATATGGCACGGGAGATTTGTTTGCGGACTAGGTCTGTGGGGTAGTTTCTGTTTGTGAAGGCCTTTGTGAGACCTTCAGCATATTCAGAAAGGGAATTCTTGTCACTGCAGATATGCCGTCCACGGGTGGCCAGGCTGTAAGGGAGGGATTTTTTGACGTGGAAGGGATGGCAACTGTCAAAATGTAGGTACTGTTGGTGGTTGGTAGGTTTAATATGGACGGAAGTGTGGATGGAGCCATCAGTGAGGTGGAGGTTGACATCCAGGAATGTGGCATGGTTGGTTGAGGAAGACCAGGTGAAGTGGATGGGAGAGAAGGAATTGAGGTTCTGAAGAAAGGAGGATAGGGTGTCCTGGCCGTGAGTCCAGATCATGAAAATATCATCAATGAACCGGAACCAGGCCAGAGGCTTGAGGTTTTGGGATGCTAGGAAGGATTCCTCCAGACGGCCCATGAACAGGTTGGCATAGGAGGGTGCCATGCGGGTGCCCATGGCTGTGCCTTGGACTTGATGGTAAACTTTCCCCTCAAAGGAAAAGTAGTTGTTAAGTAGGATGAAATTGGTAAGGGTTATGAGGAATGAGGTATCAGGCTTGCGTTCAGAGGGACGTTGGGAGAGGTAGTGTTCCAGAGCGGCAAGGCCATGGGCATGTGGGATGTTGGTGTATAGGGAGGTGGCATCCACTGTGACAAGTAAAGATCCAGGAGGCAAAGGGATGGGAATGGTGGAGAGTCGGTGAAGGAAGTGGTTGGTATCCTTGATGTGGGAAGGTAGATTTTGGACAATAGGTTGGAGGTGTTGGTCAACTAGGGCTGAAATTCGTTCGGTAGGCGCACAGTAACCAGCCACAATAGGGCGTCCAGGATTATTAGGTTTGTGGATTTTGGGGAGCCTCCCATCCACTTCACCTGGTCTTCCTCAACCAACCATGCCACATTCCTGGATGTCAACCTCCACCTCACTGATGGCTCCATCCACACTTCCGTCCATATTAAACCTACCAACCACCAACAGTACCTACATTTTGACAGTTGCCATCCCTTCCACGTCAAAAAATCCCTCCCTTACAGCCTGGCCACCCGTGGACGGCATATCTGCAGTGACAAGAATTCCCTTTCTGAATATGCTGAAGGTCTCACAAAGGCCTTCACAAACAGAAACTACCCCACAGACCTAGTCCGCAAACAAATCTCCCGTGCCATATCCTCACACACCCCAAATCCTCTTCCTAACACTAGTAACCATCCACAAAAGAGCGCTCCCCTTGTCACCCAGTACTACCCTGGTCTCGAACAACTAAATTCCATCCTTCGCCAAGGTTTTGATTTTCTATCCTCATGCCCTGAAATGAGAGACATCCTGCCCAAGATCCTTCCCACCCCTCCTAAAGTGGTGTTCCGTCGCCCTCCCAACCTTCACAACATCCTAGTTCATCCTTATGCCACCCCGAAACCCAGCTCACTGCCACAGGGATCATATCCTCGTGGAAGACCCCGCTGCAAGACCTGTCCAATCCACCCACCCAGCACTTCCTACTCCAGTCCTGTCACAGGCTTATCCTACCCTATCAGAGGCCGGGCCACTTGTGAAAGCAGCCACTTAATGTACCAACTGTGCTGCAAGCACTGTACAGCTTTCTATATTGGCATGACCACCAACCAGCTGTCCATTAGGATGAATGGCCACCGCCAAACTGTGGCCAAAAACAAGGTGGACCACCCTGTGGCACAGCATGCAGCGGAGCACATGCTTGATTTCAATAGCTGCTTCACAACCCGGGCCATCTGGATCCTCCCATCCACCACCAGCTTTTCTGAACTGCACAGATGGGAGTTATCCCTACAATACATTCTCCGATCCCGAAATCAACCAGGCCTCAACCTACGATAACTTCATTATATATATATATATCTTCCATACCTTACAGTTCCTACCTCTGTAACCTCGCCTGATTTGAGTGGTGTGTGAATGTGTGATCGTGTGTGTGTATATGTATGTGTGTGTGTGTGTGTGTGTGTGTGTGTGTGTGTGTGTGTATGTGGTCTTGTGCACTTGCAGTGTACATGAATTATTTTACTTTATTTTATTTTATTTTATTTTATTTTATTTTATTTTATTTTCTCCCCTCACCCGCCTCCCCACTCCATTCCTAAGCTGCATCTCGTTATTCCCATATTACCCATCCCCACCACCGTGACGTAACCTTTCTATCCCCTCCCCCTCCCCTCCCATCCCGTCCCCGATTCGCTGCAGAGCGTGATTCGAAGTGTGGCAGTCGGAGATGATGGTTGTATGACTGTGTTGTGTGCCTGTGTGATTGCGTGAGTGCTCTATTTCTGAAGAAGGCCATGGCCGATAGCTGAATGTGTTGTATGTGTGTGTCTTTTGTATGTGCCTGTCGCAGCTCGTCGCCACGTCTTTGCGGTGAGTAGTAAACTGTCCTCACTATATTATTTATTCCAACCTGGACTTTCCATTATTATATATATATATATATATATATATATATATATATATATATATATATATATATATATATATATATATATATAATTAGCACTTAGTTTTTATTTGTAATCTAGTATATGTAGCTTATTAATTAACTACAGATGTAGCTCAGACACGATTAAATAAATAAATAATGTTGCTTTACCTTTCTATTCTCTAATAGTGCGCCGGAAAATGAACACCTAAGTCTTTCCGTTTTCCATCTTATTTCTCTTTTTACTATGTAAGCAGGTGATTATAAAATATGATTGCACTCGGAGAGGAAAGTTGGTGAATGAAATTTCACAAATAGATCCGGTCGTAATGATTAATTCTTCTCTTTAAATGATTACCACCCCAATTCGTGCATCATTTCCGTAACATTCTCTTCCTTGTACTGCAACAAAGCAATATGAGCTGCACACCAGTGATCTTTTCCTATGTACTCCGTCAATACCACCAGCAGCGATACTCCAAACTAGAACGAACAAGTATGGTGCTGCAGATTCGTTATTAGAATTGGTGTGTGTTCTAACCGTTCTGACAATGAAACGCAGCCTTTAGTTCGCTTTCCTCCGATATCTTTCACGTGTTTTTCTCCTTTTTATGTTGCTCATAATTGTGATTCCTAGATTCGTCTTCCTCTTTGACCATGTTCCCGCACACACAGAGTCGACTTTCTTAAATCTGGATTTGGGGCGTTAATATTTACAGGATGGCCGAATGCCCTTATTGCCACCACCCCATGCCCCCAGGAGGAAATGTGTACCCCAAATGTCTGCGTATAGTATTATATGTGTGAAGTGTTGCGAAATTTTTGAGAATCGCGTAACTGAGGCGGCACTTGGGGATCAGCCCGGTATTCACCTAGGGGAGTGTGAAAAACCACTCAAAAAACACATCCAGGCTGGCCGGCATTCCGACCCCCTTCGTTAATCCACCGGGTGGATTCGAAATGGGGCCGGTACGTTGTGTCACACCACACAGCTAACCTAGATAGTTAGATGAATTTGTGACATCTAGGACTAGGAACAGTAGGGACCCCATAACACTTCCTTGGGAAACGCCAGAAATCTTTTCTGTCTTACTCGTTGACTTTGCGTCATTTACTACAGGCTGTTTCGTTTCTGACAATAAATCGGGAATCCAAACGCACAACTGAGACGCCATCAATAAGCAATTTGATTAGAAGTCGCTTACAATAACAGCTTTCCGGAAATCTAGTAATAACGAATCGATTTAGATCCATCATAGACAGAACTTATTATTTCATGTTCAGTCCAGTCCAACTAACTCTGCCAATGATGAGAAGATCGAAGAAATGTTTGAGGAGATAAAAGAAATAATTCAGACTGTTAAAGGAGAAGAAAATTGTGAAGGGAGACTGGAACTTGGAAGCAGGAAAGAGAAGAGAAAGGAAATGTAGTAGGTGAATATGGACTGGGGAAAATGAAAGCAAGAGGAGATAGTCAGGCAGAATTTTGTGCAGAGAACAGTTTAATCATCACGAACACTTGGTTTAATCATCATGAAAGAAGGCTATATACTTGGAAGAGACCGGGAGACACTGGGAGGTATCAGATTCGCTTTATAATGATAAGACAAAGTTTTAGAAACCAGGATTTAACCTGTAAGACATAGCCAGGTGCAGATATAGATTTTGACCAAAACTTATTGGTTATGAACTGTAGATTAGAACTTAAGAGACTACAAAAAGGTAGAAAAATAAGGAGATGGAACCTGGACAAATTGAGGTGGTTGAGAGTTACAGAAGGAGGATTAGCCAAGAATTGGCTGAAAAGGAGGAAAGTAATAAAGAAGAATGGGTAGCTCTAAGAGATAGATTAGTGAAATCTAATAAAACTCCTTGGAGAACACAGGAGATACTGACCTTGATGCAAGACAAAAAATATAAAAATGCGTCAAGTGAAGCAGGCAAAATTGAGTACAGACGTCTGAAAAATGATGTTGACTGGAAGTGTAGACTGGCTAAGCAGGAGTGGCTTGAAGAGAAATGCAAGACAGTAGAAGAATGTATAACTAGGGGAAAGATAGATACCGCCTACAGAAAAAAAAAAAAAAAAAAAAAAAAAAAAAAAAAAAAAAAAATTGAGACAAGAAAAGCAGCGGTATGAATATCAAGAACTCATATGGAAAACCAGTACTAAGCAAAGAAGGGAAATCTAAAAGGTGGAAAGAGTATATAGACGGCTGTATAAAGGAAATAAACTTGAAGTTAGTATTCTAGAAATGGAAGACGAAGTATTGGAAGATGCGATAGCACTATAAGATTTGTGTAGAAACAAGACCCCGGAGTAGACGATGTTCCGTCTGAACTGCTATCATCGTTAGTACTGTGTTTTTGGGCTTAGACCTTACCATTTATTTTAAATAACCTGTCACGCATCACTTTCGTCTCACTGCCGGAGGAAGTCACAGCGTAATAAGTACGGAGTTAACCCGCCACAATCAAGTGTAAATCCCAGTTCGACCCAACCATCTCTATGAATGGAATTATCCAATCGCTTCAATGGGTAAGGCTGGAATTCAGTTTGCTCTTGGCCCACCTTTAGCCTTGATGACAACTTCCACTCTCGCAGGCATACTTTGAATCAGGTACTGGCAGGTTTCTTGGGGAATGGCAACCCATTCTTCATGGAGTGTTGCGCTGAGGAGAGGTTTTGATATACGTTGGAGAGGCCTGCCACAAGTCAGCGTTCCAAAACGTGTCAGAGGTGCTGTATAGGCTTCCAGTCAGGACTGTGCAGGCCAATCCACTACAGGGATGTTATTGTCATCAGGAACAGTGGACTTAGATATGTTTAGGAGTGTGCAAATGTCGCGTAAAGTCTTATGACACATGCGACACCCAGGCACGTAACCAATTCAAAGTCCGTGAGTTCCGCGGAGCGCTCCATTCCGCTCTCTCGCGATGTCTAATGACTACTGACGTCGGTGATGTGGAGTAACCGGCAGTAGGTAGTAGCACAATGCACATAGTATGAAAAAGGTATTTTTTGTGGCTGTCCGGATACTTTTAATCACATAGTATATGATAATATGTGATGTACCTCATAATTATTGTAATTCGTCTCATGTTTTTTTCTCTATTCCACGGTTTTACTTGTATTTCGTCCACGCATACTTTATAAGCTATCTAGAAATTGAGTCGTCGTACCTAGTTATGGCTTTCAGTTTCTTTATTTGATGAGGAATGCTTAATTTCACACTACATGCGAGGTAAAACTGCTTTAATAGGCTTTAATTAATCATGATACAGATCTCCATTTCGGTTCATGTTTTAGAGATTTTTCGGCTAAGTCACTTGTGTTCAGGAGGATTACGTCACATTCACTGCCATTTGAGGATCCATGATGTATCGTCGACTGTTATACGCCCATTACTGGTTTGGTATTCGATGTTTCCAAGTTTTACTTTAATGTTGAGTACTTTATTCGCTGACATTCCTTCTAAGATTTTTCTGATTGCTGACTCTTTCTCTCGATGAGTGTCCCATTATTTGTCCATCATTGGGCCATTGTAGTCATTGGCCTTACGGTTACATTCCCTGACGTGTAACAACATCTTTACGGTAACTGATACTCTACCCCATCATATGTCTGAACAGAAACACAATAAATGTAGGCGTAGGCTTCTGCACCCATTGTAAATTTCAGTGAAGTTCTTCAGGGTATTAGACCGCATCGTCATCATCTACCAACCCGCAGACAAATACCCTGAAGAAGGCGACTTGCCTGCCGCGGTGGCCGAGGGGACTGAGGCGCTCCAGTCACGGTCTGCATGGCAGCTACGGTCGTGGGTTAGAATCCCCCCTCGGGCATGGATATTTGAGCCGTCCTTAGTATTAGTTAGTTCAGAATTTGTAAGTTTAGGGACTGATGGCCCCGTAGTTAAGTCCCATAAGCTATACAAACATTTGAACATTTTGAAGGCGACTTTCAATAGTGGGCGAAACGTCGGTTGATTTACACAATGACGATGCGGTCTACTACCCTAAAGATCGTTATTGAAAGAAAATACAATAATTGATCCGAGTTTGCTTTGCTTGTACGTCCTGGGTATACCTTAATTATTTTTACAATACACAAGTGTCCAAAGTCTATTTGCGGCTTTAGATTCGGATTGTTGTTGTTGTGGTTTTCAGTGAGAAGACTGGTTTGATGCAGCTCTCCACGCTACCCTGTCCTTTGCAAACCTAAACTGAGAATACGTCGGCAACCAGCATCGTTTTGAATCTTCTTACCGTATTCGTCCCTCGGTCTCCCTCTACGATTTTTACCCCACACACTTCCTATTAATGCTAAGCTAACGATTTGTTGACGTCTCAGAATGTGTGCCTCCAACCTATCCCTTCTCTTAGTCAGGATACGGCAGAAACTCTTTTGTGCCCAAAAGTCTATTGAGCACCTACTCATTAGTTACGTGATCTATCCATCTGATTTCATCATACGCCTGTAACATCACATTTCGAAAGCTTCTATCATCTTTTTCTCTGAATTCATTATGCTACACTCCAGACAAATGCTTTCAGAAAGGACTTCCTAATGTTTAAATTAATATTGGATGTCAACAAATTTCGCTTACTGAGAAACGCTTTTCTTTCCATAGCCATTCTGAATTTTATATCTTCTTTCCTTCGGCCGTCGGAAGTTATCTTGATACCTAAATAACAAAACTCATCTACTGCTTTTACTGGCTCATTGCCTAATCTAATTCCTCCAGCATCGCCTGATTTTTCGACACTACATTCCATTACCCTCGTTTTACTCTTGTTAATGTTCGTCTTGTAACTTCCTTTCAAGACACTGTCCATTCCGTTTAATTGCTCTTCTAGGTCCTTTGCTGTCTCCGACAGAATTACTATGTCGTCAGCAAACCGCGAGGTTTTTATTCCCTCTCCCTGCACTTTAATTCTCTCTCCAAATTTCTCCTTGCATTCCTTCACAGCTTGCTCAATGTGTAGATTGAACAATTTTGGGAAAGTCTACAACCCTGCCTTACTCCCTTCCCAATCACTGCGACCATTTAATGCTCTTCGACTCTAATAATTCCTGTCTTGTTTTTGTACATGTTGAATATAGTTCTTCGCTCCAAAAATTTTATTTACACCTCTGTTAAAAGAACATCAGTTGCCAAAAAAGTTTTAAGACTGAACATATACAATGTAGGCCCTGCGTATAGGTAATTCAATTTCTTACAGACACCTTTAAGTGATAGCAAAATGATTTCAGGTACTCAGAAATTAAGAACACACACTGAAAAATAAACACTGAGTACATGCAAAGAATTGAAGTAAAATAACCCGACGACAATTAATTTTTACACAGTACACACAATAGTAAAAAAAAAGCATGGAAAACAAATTAAAGGGGGACACTTCAGCATTACAGAGTAAGTTTAATGTTCCAAAAACAATAGTACAACCGTAAAGAACGCCCTTCAGGAGCAAACCCTATTCAGATTGCAAATGCCTGTATACCTCACACTACACTTTTCTTATATTTCCAAAACAAATTTCGAATAATCCAAAATGCCAGAATGGCGAGGATAAATACAATAAAATATTAGACTGAATGAATTTGGTATATAGCCCAGCGGTCTAAGACGCCTCACTGTGGAGCGCATGGTTGTTCGCCCTCAGAGGTTGGAGTCCTCCCTGGGGCATGTGTGTGTGTGTGTGTGTGTGTGTGTGTGTGTGTGTGTGTGTGTTGTCCTTAGGTTAGTTTACCTTAGTTTAAGTAGTTTGTAAGCTACGGACTGATGACCAAGCAGTTTGATCCGATAGATTTACAAACATTCGAACAAACATTTTTTTTTAATTTGGTACAACACTGTTACACAGGCTGCAGCCTGGATATACGAGTTATGGAAATTTTACTTAAGTTACAGACTCGATGCACGGAAGTTCCTCAGTGCAACTTGTAAGTCCTGAACTTCAGGCTCCACCCACTTCTTACAATTAGTGTGAAGCTAGGTCTCAATTTCCTTGGAATGGCGTGCGAGCTCGGAAACATTGGCTACAATTTCTTTAGAGGAACTCATGAACTCGGCAACGCTCGTCCGAGTAAGACAAACAACTCGAACATAAACACATTTTACACACAATTTCCGACTATAGCCCCTTACACGGAACCTGAAACACACTGTGATTAGCACCAGGCATTACAACACATAATATCTCATACTTCAAGAAGCAAGCTTGATGTAGCCATAGAGTCTTCTACCCAATAACTTTGCTCCACAACAACAACAGTCCATGATCAAGATGGAAGGATACTCCGCGACCCGTACCAACGCGAACGGTCAGCCTTAACATACCGTGAAGAAAGTACAATCCACACACCAGGGTATAACCACAAAGTAACATATACAGAGGAGAAGCCCCCCCCCCCTAAACCTCTGTCCTACACTGCCCTCGTAGTTCCGTAAGATGCTAGCAGGTGTCAGACAGTTCCCCGGCTTAGTACCGGTACACGACACTAGAGGCGCTTCTGAGGGTAGCGTGGAGGGGAGGCTGAGGGGAGAGCTCGTGCCACCTGCCACGAGGCCACGGCTGTGTCCGGTGTGGTGTCGCACCTAGTTCCGCCGCGCGCCGCCATGCACGCACGGCGCGGCGTTCTTACGACGTCAGCCACGAGCGCCCTCTGCTACTACTCCGCTCGTGGGCACCACTGAACTACATCGTTCACTTGGGACTGAGATAGGAACCAGCTAACAGTTCGGAATCAGATAGGCACCAGTAAAGACTTGGCTATCGGACAGGCACTACGTATCATCACTAGGCAGGCCTCTATCTAATCTATGTATCAGCATTCTGCAGTCAAGAACTATGTAAAAGTTAAGTATTACTAAGTCTTTATGAAATATATATCTCTTCTAATTTACTCTAGTGTTTCTAGTTGCGGCTGGTCACCTTCATACCGCACAAGCGTGCATCCTTTATTCCTGAGTCGGTCTCTTTCTACTCGGCCACCGACACCTACGACGGAAACGAGACACAAAAGCGGTGACGAGGTTGGGACACAAAAGTGGCGACGAGGATGGGATACAAAATCCGGTGTGGGGGCGTTTGAGGGGAGGTGGTGGTGGGGGCAGCCGCTACCTGCCGCTTGCTCTGACCAGATTAAAGGGCTGCTTCTGACCGCAGCGCCATCATGGGACATCTTACGGAACCTTCCCTCCTCGCACCCCTGAGCGTGTCACCGGGCCCTTACGGAGGTTTCCCGTCTGTATATATTTGTCTGTGGTATAAAACATCCACTTAAAGTCGAAATTCGGAGACGTGTGCACGTAGACCCTCGAGAGATTTGCTCCACACGACATCTTACGGAACCTTCCCTCCCCGCAACCCTGAGCGTGTGACCGGGCTCTTATGGAGGTTTACCGTCTGTATATATTTGTCTGTGGTATAACACATCTACTTAAAGTCGAAATTCGGAGTCGTGTGCACGTAGCCCCTCGAGAGATTTGCTCCACACGGCACCCTCGGCCCTCAACTCCGTGCGTAATCACGACAGCAATTGCAAGCGCTCCACCGCGCATGCTCGGACCAAACCAACGTCCCCGGTCTGTAGCTTTCAACGCCACACTCCCCTGATCTCTCACCTCCCGCGTGACCCTTCCAGCTCGGCCGCCAGAGAGCAAGACCCAACAAACCGATAGCGTTTCGATTTCACGAGCGAAACAAACGCAATCTTTGGGAATCGAAATTGATCCACTGTGCCACGCACGGCACAGAAACGGACACTTACATATTCAACTGCCAGCCGCGGTGGCCGAGCGACCTGCGGCGCGCCAGTCACGGACTCCACGGCCACTACGGTCGGGGGTTCGGATACCCCCTCGGGCATGGATATTTGTGCCGTCTGTAATGATACTCGTTTGCTTTTAAGTTCTGTTACGTTTAGGCCTTTGTTTATTCAAAAAATTATTTTTTCCTTTATAGTAAATTCATTTCATATAATCTGTATTAGAAATAAAAGGTTTTACTTCCTATTAGTTCAATGAAATATTTGCAGCTATAGTTTCAAGTCTATGGCTAACTCAGTCAGTTAAAATTTTAGTTAACGGCCCTCAGTTAATACGAGTATTATTACAACACAGCTTCATATAACTTAGGACCAATTGAACTTTCATTTACAGTTTTTTTATTCATATTCGACAAAGCTATAAGGAACCTATCCCTGCAACTAGTCTGAGTGCAAAATCTTTAATATGATTTTTAAGTAAAATTCTATTTTGTTACACAGCACTGAAATTACTACATATCATTACTGAATGAAGGTACGAGTCTCTGATAGGCTAACTGATCTTACGTAAATGTTTTCAATAAGTTCTTAGTACCACATATAATTTTTTTTTACTGAATTAAAATTGCAATATTCACTTCCCCTTTTACTGAGAGAGCAATTTATATGAAAGACACTGTCTTTATCTGTCCACAAGTTTCAGTCAGTCACACTTTATTTTATCACTTACAAACCTCGAGATTGCTATTGAAGTCCAGAAGGCTGAAAAATAAATTATGTTAAGGTTCTATCAATCTTACGATCTCCCGGCTCTGATTTCTAAGATCTGTTACTTTTAAATTTGTCGCTTGATATTCAGCGGCTTATGCAATTTCAATCGATGGCTGCAAGCTGCGACAACTGCTAACGTTTTGGCTGAAACTTCTTACAAACATTTTATAAATGTGAGGTCAGGATAATCTAAATTCAAATAATGTAAATGCACTTTTAAGCCCATCAGTATATTTTGATCCACTTCTAGAATATTGGAATGTTACACACCTTTACTATAATTGGTTCCATTGTCATCCGGCCGGCCGCGGTGGCCGAGGGGACCGAGGCGGTTCAGTCACGGTCTGCACGGCCACTACGGTCGGGGGTTCGAATCCCCCCTCGGGCATGGATATTTGTGCCGTCCTTAGTGTTAGCTAGTTCATAAGCAGTTTGTAAGTTTAGGGACTGATGACCCCGTAGTTAAGTCCCTTAAGCTATACAAATATTTGAACATTGCCATCCGAAAAAACGATCTAATCGCGCTTCTCATAATACAATGTCTAATAACAAGATGCACAAGCGATAATAAGCAACCAGAAGGAATTCTTTTTCGTACATACTTTTATATTAATTATTTGCAAAGATAATAAAATATAATTGTTCTCTGCAATTGCATAAAGTCTCTGGTTGCAAACGTTGAGCACACTAGAGACATGTCAAAATAGTTTGTTACATACAATGTAAGTTCACTTTTCACAACAACAGTCAAAAATCGGAAGGACATTACACGTCCTTAGTATTAGCTAGTTCATAAGTAGTTTTTAAGTTTAGGGACTGATGACCCCCATAATCTCTACAAATATTTGAACATTTTCATTCATAAGAACAGTAGGAAAGTATAGAATGGTGAATTTAATGACAGTTTATCCACTTTTAACCTGCAGGTATTAACTAAGAAATTAATTTTCTATTAAGAGCAGAAAATGGCTAGTAAACACCAGAAGATACAGCGTGTCCAGAAAAGGGCTCCCTGATTTCAAAATTAAATGTCTCGAAAACAAAGATCGATAGAGGAATGCAATAAACGGTATGTTTATCGTGAAAGGTGTAAGAAGTTTATACAGCAGTTGGAAATAATAGTTACAAAAGCTGCTAACAGATGGCGCTGTACGCCGTATAGCTTATATCAGCATATATAAGTTCGAAATAATCGTATGGAAACACTCTTTGCAAACAATCACATCACAATGTTTTCAAAATGTTCACCATTGACACTACAGAGGTGGCACAAACGAAGAATGAAATTCACCATTTCGTAGTGTCTCAACCGAAATGGATTCACATGCCACAGAGATCGCGGATTCAAGCTCGTCCAGCGTGGCGGGATGCTTCGGGTAGACCATGTCTTTCACTGTGGCCCACAAAAAAAAAAGTCACAGGGAGTCAAATCCGGCGAATATGGAGGCCAATCCATGCTGCACCAGTAAATTTGGGATATTCCAAAGCAATGACTCGATTCGCAAAGTATTCCTCAAGAAAGCGAAACACTTGTTCGGTCCGATGTGGTCACGCTCAATCTTGCATAGATCATTCAGTACCTGGTCGATCCTCTAACGCTTGCTGTGTGGCGACAAATTGTTCCAAAATTGCAACGTAACGTCCACCAATGACCGTTTCTCAAATGAAAAAATGGCCAATAATGCCTCAGCTGCATACTGCAGCCCACACAGTAACTTTAGGAGAATACAGGGGTTTCGCTTCACACCAATATGGCTTTCCAGAACCCCAAAATCGCCAGTTCTACTTATTCACGTATCCATTCAGGTGGAAGTGTGCTTCATCTGTAAACCAGATGCAGCCAACATAAAATCCTTCACTATCAATCATTGTGAGCATCTTATTAGCAAAGGCAACCCTTTGTTGTACAGCTCGTACGGGTATGGCCTGGTGCGATTGAAATTTGAATGGAAACATGTGTAGGCTCTTTCTCAGTATTTTCTGCGTGCTGGAACGCTTCAAACCAGTCTCAGAAGCAATTCTACAGACGGATGACATTGGATTTCGCTGAATAATTCCAGAAACTGTGGCGATATTTTCCGGCGTAACTGCGGTTTGCTTGCGGCCCACATTCCCCACTAGATCATCAGCTACGCTGTCTGTTCGTTAAAATTTTGCGAAGAGCGTACGAATGGTTTTCGCATCGGGTCCTTTTGGAACATTAATTCGAAAATGTTCAAATGTTTGTTAAGCTTATGGGACTTAACTACGGAGTCGTCGGTCCCTAAACGTACAAACTACTTATCAACTACCTCATACTAAGGACAGCACAAATATCCATGCCAAAGAGGGGATTCGAACCCCCGACCGTAGTGGCCGTGCAGACCGTGACTGGAGCGCCTCAGTCCCCTCGGCCACCGCGACCGGCAACATTAAATCGTGCTTGAAAACTTCGCCTTGTTGCCGTAGGACTCTCTTCTAACCTGTGTTACTCTAGCACCAGAAAAACACGTTGTTCAGTGGAGTACATGGTTTTAATCTCTTCCTTCGATATGCTAACCTCCTTTCACGTTTCAATAGTGTAACTGATCGCTCTGGGCTTCGGATCACTATTTATCCTAGGCATTATCTATGGCGATTACAGCGCCATCTGTTAGCAGCTTTTGTAACTATTACTTCAAACTGCTGTATAAACTTCTTACAGCTTTCACAATAAACATACCGTTTACTGCATTCCTGGTTCGATCTTTGTTTTCTAGATATTTAATTTTGAAATCAGGGAGTCCTTTTCTGGACACCCTGTATGAACCTTTGCAGGTTCATACAGCCAGTGCTCGACTTGTGGGCCGGAAATTGTCCCTCTCTTGCCCAACAGTTCAAAAGATTAAGCGGCGCGATTTGTACTGGTATATCTGCAAGATTCATGCACCAAATGTAGCCCCCGATTAGGTTACAGTGTCGTTACTTTGCACTGCGTTTATTGGCATGCGTGGACATCGACATGTGACCAAGGAGTATTCTTTGAACTGACGAGGCACGTTTTACTCTGCACGGTGCTGTAGCAACATCCACTACACTCAGATTGTGTGACTGTGTGGTATGGTTCCACAAGTTCCTTCATTATCAGTCCATTTATTTTATTTTTTTTTTTTTTTCGACGTGATCTCATTTCTTGGGCCTTTCAAGTATACAGTAACAGCTACACGTTATAAAGACCGGATAACTTCCGCGGTGGAATGGCCGAGCGCTCTAAGGCTCCTTGGTGCGTAGAGTAGTTTCTCCCCGTCGGAGATTAGAGCCCTCCCTAAACGTGGGTGTGCTTATTGACCTCATGTTAGTGTAAGTAGTTTGCAAGCGTAGAGACTGATAAACTCAATAGTTAAGTCCCATAGATTTACAAATATTTGAACAAAGGGATACAAAAATTATCAAAATCGCTCAAAAGCGGAAAGGCCACAGGACCTGATGGAATACCAGTTCGATTTTACAGAGTACGGGGACCTTCCTTGCAGCGGTGTTCATTAGGTCTACCAGGTCTCTACAAGAGCGCAGCGTTCGAAAAGATTGGAAAATGGTGCAGGTCATCCCCGTTTCAAGATGGACGTCGAACAGATGTAAGAACTATTGGCATATATCTCTAACGTCAGTCAGTTGTAGAATTTTGGAACACGTATTATATTCGAGTATAATGACTTTTCTGGAGACCAGAAATCTGCTCTGTATGAATCAGCATGGATTTCGAAAAAGGCGATCGTGTGTAACCCAGCTCGCGTTATTCGTCTACGGGACTCAGAGGGCCATAGACACGGGTTCCCAGGTAGATGCCGTGTTTCTTCAGTTCCTCAAGGCGTTTGATATAGTTCCCCACATTTGTTTAATGAATTATGTAAGAGCATATGATCTATCGGACCAATTTCTGGACTGGATTGGGAAGTTCCCAGATAACAGAACGCAGCATTTCACAATGGAGAGAAGTATTCCGAAGTATGAGTGATGTCAGTTGTGCCACAAGGGAATTTCGTGGGACCGTTGCTATTCACAGTATATACATGACCTTGTGGATAACATCGGAAGTTCATTGAGGCTTTTTGCGGATGATGCTGTAGTATATAGAGAGGTTGTAACAATGGAAAATTGTACCTAAACGCAGGAGGATCTGCATCGAATTGACACATAGGGCTGGGAATGGCATTGAATCTCAATGTAGACAAGTGTAATGTGCTACGAAGACATAGAAAGGAAGATCCTTCGCCAGCCGCGATGGCCGAGCGGTGTGCAGCGCGCCAGTCATATTCTGCACGGCCACTACGGTCGGGGGTTCGACTCCCCCCTCGGGCATGGATAATGGTGCCATCCTTAGTATTAGGTAGTTCATAAGTAGTTTGTAAGTTTAGGGACTGATGACCCCATAGTTAAGTCCCATAAGCTCTACAAATATTTGAACATTTGAACATATTTATTTCGGATGATTCGGTATAGCTTGTAGAATCTAATACTTCCACGAGCGATTGCAATGATGAAAATTAAAATACACAATTTTGTGTTGGTTGTACAGGTTTGGCCGCGGTGGAGTAGCCGAGCGGTCTAAAGTGTCTCGCTGCGGAGCGCGCGGTTGTTCGCCGTGGAGGTTCGAGTCCTCCCTGGGGCATGGGTGTGTGTGTTGTCCTTAGGTTAGTTTACCTAGGTTTAAGTAGTTTGTAAGCTACGGATTGATGACCACACTGTTTGATCCGATATATTTACAAACATTTGAACATTTCTACAGGTTTGTTTATTTTGGCCGGCCGCGGTGGCCGAGGTGACTGAGGCGCTCCAGTCACGGTCAGCACGGCCACTACGGTCGGGGGTTCGAATACCCCCTCGGGCATGGATATTTGTGCCGTCTTTAGTCTTAGCTAGTTCATAAGTAGTTTGTAAGCTTAGGGACTGATGACCCCGTAGTTAAGTCCCATAAGTTGTACAAACATTTGAACATTTTTTGTTTAGTTTGTTAATCGATTTTCGGCTTCTTAGGCCATTACCAGACATTACAGACGTAAAATAAGCACAGACGTAAATATCAAAGAGGTATAAAATACTGATGTTCTGCAAAACTTATTTATTCGTCATAAACCGGCTTTCGGCTACAAATTATTGTAGTGTACATATCTTCAAAGATGTTACAAACATGTTACGATTTACTAAGATGCTATCACAGAAAATCGACTAGTTCACAGAAAAGTACATTGCAAGTACGTATTTATGAGCGTTATTAATATTTATATGAAAATATTGCCGCGAGAGAGCACGACCACCGACTGCCGGCGTGGCGCAGGGGACAGCGTCACGGACTCCGGTACAGGCGGTCGCCGGTTGAATCCCGCCCAACGGCAAAAAATGTATGTCTTTGTAATTAACAATTCCAGAAGGTTCTACATCTTTCTTATGCTCACTTGTAAATTCTACTTGTTTCTTATGTTAACTGTTCTTCTAGTATCTGGTAAATTCTGCCTGTGTATAAATAGCAGAGCACTCTGCCTGAGAGGCAGTCAGTGCTGCGTGTATGTTCGTAATAAACGTGCTTTCAGTATAAGTGCTGTGTTCAGTTGCCTTCGAAGTCAAGCCTGCTTCCATTTCAACGCGACATTGTGTGGTGGAGGCGCCGGGTATCCTGTGCCACAGTTGCATCACCGTGTCTCCGATTAGGGAACGTAAAAGCCGTCGCTTGCACGGACTGGAACCGGAATACAAGGGATACACCGAGTACATCCTTCCCAAAGTCCGTATTATCAGAAGAACGATGGAGACGAAACCAGCAATAAGCCAGCTGCACATCAGACACCCGTCGGTGTTCTCTGGAGATGCTGGACAGGACCCCAACAAATGGCTAAATGGGTTCGACCGAGTCGCCAAGTACAACAGGTGGATCATACGATGTGCTTGGCCAACGTTTATTTCTACCTGGACGGAACAGCCCAGCAATGGTTCGAAAACAACGAAGACAAGTTGAATGACTGGCAGACGTTGCAGGAGGAACTTAAGAAGACGTTTGGAGACCGCCAGCGACAAATCCGCTCGGCAGAAGAACAACTGAAGAACCGGGCCCAACGACATGGTGAGCCGACACAATCGTACATACGGAATGTTTTGGCCCTGTGTAACATAGTCAATCCGAACATGACTGAGGCGGACAAAATCACGCACCTGATGAAGGAAATTGCAGAAGATATGTACCAAGCTCTTCTAATAAAAGACGTCGCTACGACAGAAGAGTTCATCAAGTGGTGCCAGCGTATTGAAGAGATGCAACAAAGGAGGGTTGGACGCAAGAAGTATGACAGACTCCCAAATGTAGTTCCTATAGCCGTTGTGGAAGACCAGCATGACTTCGCTTCTCTCACACGACAAATCCTGAGAGAAGAATTACAACAGTGCAGTGAGGTTAACGAAGCTGACAGGGAGAAGACGGCTTTTATTACACCTGATGGCCTCTATGAATTTAAAGTAATGCCATTTGGATTATGTAATGCTCCAGCCACACTCGAACGCATGATGGACAACTTGCTTCGACACCTTAAGTGGACGACGTGTCTCTGCTATTTAGATGACATTGTCGTTTTCTCGATTTGAAGAACATCTGAGTCGCCTGTCAACTGTGTTGAAGTGTGTTCAGACTGCAGGTCTCCGCCTCAATCCAAAGAAGTGCCTCTTCGTCGCCAAAGCGATAAAAATCCTGGGGCACCTAGTCAACGGAGATGGTGTCCGTCCTGATCCAGATAAAGTAAGGGCAGTCACAGAATTTCCAACTCCTCAGCACATTCTTGATGTGAGAAGTTTTCTCAGGCTGTGTTCATATTACCGACGTTTCATAGAAGGGTTTTGTAACAAGGCACGTCCGTTACAAGAACTTCTGCAGGGAGACGCCAAATTTTACTGGGATGAGACAAAATAAAGAGCTTTCCGGGCACTTAAGGAGGCTCTAACTTCCGCACCAGTGCTAGCCTTGTACGACGAGAATGCAGAAACGAAAATTCACACAGACGTTAGTGGTTATGGGATTGGTACAGTGCTTGTACAAGTTCAGGAACGTGCTGAAAAAGTGACAGCCTATGCGTCAAGAGTCCGAGATAAACTGAAAAAGAATGTCTCGCGGTTATCTGGGCTATCAACAAGATCCGGCCGTATTTATTCGGCAAACCATTCACCGTCTTGACAGACCGACCAATGGAGAGTTCCAACTTATAAACGGAACATTGTATAAGAACAACTACGATCCACTGGGCCCCAAATAGCTACTTCCTGTTCCAGCTCACCTCCAGCCAGCTATTCTCAAATATTTCCACGATGCTCCAATATCCGATCATCTGGGATTCGTGAAGACCCTAGACAGAATCAGACGCAGGTATTACTGGAAAGGTCTCTACCGATCTGTCAAGCACTATGTGAGTCACTGTAAAGAGTTCCAGCGACGGAAGCATGTGCCGCAATTACCTCCAGGACATCTCGTACTGATTCCGCCGACAGCGGCTACATTCCACTGAGTTGGGATCGATCTTTTAGGGAGGTTCCCGAAGTCGACAACCGGTAACCGTTAGATAATAGTCTGCACTGACCACCTCACACGCTACGCTCTCACCAAACCTATGCCAACTGCAGAAGCTCCATAGATCGCCTTGTAGAAGACATTATTTTGAAGCATGGAGCACCACGTGTCATGATATCTGATCGTGGAAAAGTATTCCAGTCAAAACTAGTATCAGAGGTAATGTCACGGTGCAACATTGTCCACAGAATGACAACTGCATACCATCCTCAGACAAATGGTCTTACGGAACGTTTTAACAAGACGTTAGCCGACATGCTGCCAATGTACGTCGATGTTGAGCAGAAGAATTGGGATACAATTCTGCCAGTCCATTTGCTTACAATACCGCAAGACAAGACACCACAGGCTTCACTCCGTTTTTCCTGCTCCATGGCCGTGAAGCTGAGACGACAATGGATACGCTGTTCCCGTTCCAACCGGACGACACTCAGGATGACTACGTTAAACAGCTCATCACCAGGGTCGAAGAAGCAAGACAGCTGGCTCGCATACGGACACTGGACGCCCAGGAGAATAACCGTCAGCGGTATAACGACAAGCACCGACCTGTTGTGTACAGCCCAGGAGATCTTGTATGGATTTTTACCCCTGTACGGAAGGTTGGACTGTCAGAAAAGTTATTGAAGCGATACTTTGGTGTGTATCGTGTCGTAGGCCGCCTGTCAGACGTCACATACGAAGTTGAGGATTATGAGTCGTCGTCGAAACGTCAAAAACGAAGAGACATTGTTCACGTCCTGCGCATGAAGCCATACTACGATCCTGAAGAGCAGGTAGACGACAATGGCTTCTTGTTCAGGGACTTTAAGGACAGTAATGTTCCTGATGAAGCCACGACAGGAACGTCTGTCGTCGATAATCGCGGAGAAGGGACGGATTCTCTTGAACTGTCATACAGAGGACCCATGACACGGTCAAGATCCAGGACATTGCAGCTGGCTCCACAGGGATCATAACAGCGGGTCTCTGTTTCTCCAGGAGAGGGAGCAATGCCGCGAGAGAGAACGATCACCGACTGCCGGCGTGGCGCAGGGGATAGCGTCACGGACTCTGGTACAGACGGTCCCCGGTTCAATCTCGCCCACGGGCAAAAATTTATTTCTTTGTAATTAACAATTACAGAAGGTTCTACATCTTTCTCATGTTCACTTGTAAATTCTACTTGTTTCTTATGTTAACTGTTCTTCTAATTGCTGGTAAATTCTGTCTGTGTATAAATAGCAGAGCACTCTGCCTGAGAGGCAGTCAGTGCTGCGTGTATGTTAAGTTCGTAATAAACGTGCTTTCAGTATAAATGCTGTGTTCAGTTGCCTTCTAAGTCAAGCCTGCTTCCCTTTCAACGCGACAATATGATAAGTATATGTAAACGATCAAAACTGACAAGATTATTTTTGTTGAAATGAAAAGTTGGAAACAATGGCGGATTCAGGGAGAGGAGGCAGAGGGGCACGTGTTCCCCCCCCAATTCCAGACGGCCCGCCGAAAAGTGAGAGAGAGAAAGAGAGAGAGAGAGAGAGAGAATGGGGGAGGAGAGAGAGATATGATGAGGAATGGAGGGAGGGAAAGAATAATTAACTTTTACTTACGGGCAGAATGTAATTTTGAGTTTAAAAATGCAAAATCTCAGTAATTAACATAACGTAATTTGACATCTTGTTTTATACTTCCATTTAATTGCTTTTTGCTTTTTTTATCAGTAATTTACGATAAAAATAAATAAAAGTTGTTTATTGTTTCGCGATTGCCTCGGAGATAAATGAGCTATTGTGTATTGCTTTACTCATACGTAAATACAGTTCAGGGATTTGACGATGACAAAAAAAAAAAAAAAAAAAAAAAAAAAAAAAGTGAATTTCAAGGGCTGCGTTCATACTGGCGCATTCAGATGTTTTCGGTAAACGGTTTATCTGATTCTTTTCATAGACCCATTATATACAGTTTTATTTGAAGCTAGACGTTTCGATTTTTCAGTTACCGGAGCAAATGAGAAATATCAACGGCATTTTTCCACACATTAGATACAAAGGATTTTCATAGTAGTAGAAATTCTTCTTGAAACACAGTCAAGCGTAGTTTTCAGAATCACATTTTCACACTGCAGCGGAGTGTGCGCTAATATGTAACTTCCTAACACATTGAAATTGCGTGCTGTACCGGAGATTCGAACCTGCGACCTTTGACTTTCGCGGGCAAGCGCTCTACCGTCTGAACTATCCAGAAACGCTTCACAGACCGTCGTCACAACTTTACTTCTGCCTGTTCCTCACCTCCTATTTTCCAAACTTCACGGAAGTTCTCCCGCGAATCATGCAGGACTAGCACTCGTGGAAGAAAGGATGTGGTATACACATGGCTTAGCCACAGCCTAAAGGTTTTTTTTTTTTTTTTTTTTTTTTTTTTTTTTTTTTTTTTTTTTTTTTTTTTCAAAATAAGGCGTGCTAGTTCTGAAAGGTTCACAGGAGAACTTTTGTGAAATCTGGAAAGTATGAGGCGAGGTACTAGCAGAAGTAAAATTTTATGGACGGACCGTGAAGCGCGCAAGAATAGCTCAGATGGTAGAGCGCTCGTCAGTAAAAGGCAAAGGTCTCAGGTTCGAATCACGTTTCTGGTCGACAGTTTTAATCTTCCAGGAAGTTTGAAGTGTAATTTCGTTGATCGCGGAAGCTTTCTTGAAAACTTATCTCATTTTGCAAAGCAACTTTACAAATAATGAAGAAGAAATTGATTCAATACAACGCAAACACAGGAAATATGATTTTAGGTTTTGAGGGAATATCAAACTCGGCGCGATCTGCTCGTATTTACTGACTGTTAGTTTCTTACCCGTAATTGGGCGACCTTTTAGGATACGTTGTTTTTTCAAGTTTTTGCATTGTTTGGTAATGACACAGCTATTCCGGTTACTGTACTGTTCATCCACGGTAAGTTGACGATTCGTGCGCTGACTGTTGGAAGTGGCAGGAGGCATGAGATCAGATGTTCAGATGTTTGTTAAGCTTATGGGACTTAACTACGGGGTCATGAGTCCCTAAACTTACAAACTACTTATAAACTACCTTATACTAAGGACGGCACAAATATCCATGCCCGAGGGGGGATTCGAACCCCCGACCGTAGTGGCCGTGCAGACCGTGACTGGAGCGCCTCAGTCTCCTTGGCCACCGCGGCCGGCCAGGAGGCACGTACTATGGTTGCCGTCTTCCCTAGGTTTTTAACTTTGTAAATTATCTAAGTTCACTAGACCGGCTTTTTTACTAAACAAGAACCCCTTTCGTTCGGAGGCATGAGGAATAGCATTTTATTTCATGTTTTTAAATGTTACTTACTGTAATACTGTGTTAATATTGCTGAGGTTTTATTATCCTACTAATTTATCATTGTGTCAATGAATGTGGCAAGATGAACGGTGTCTCTGTGATGCCATTGTCCCTGGGAGAATGTGTACTTGCTTTATTCTGTATGTGCATGGCAGTCTGAGTGTATGTATGAGAATTTTCGTCGTCGACTGCTGGCTGCGCGCTTTGCATCTCTGGCTTCGTGTCGATAGGAGTCGTTACCAAAATCTGCTTTTTATGCTACCAAAGAGGTTCCTCCACCCTTTGGTTACAAGTTGGTTTGGCAATGCCCCGTAGCGAGCCACGGCAGGACGCGCGAGTTTAGGCTCTCCTCACCACCTCGGTTTCCTTGGGTTTTACCGATTTCCGGCCCGTGTGGCACTTTGTGTTTGCACTTCGACCTGGTAAGACGTTCTGATTTTCTTTCCTCCCTTGATATGGTAGCGATGTTTTGTCTGGTGCTCAAGTTAGACTTGAGAACTTCCATTTTTCGGAATAAGTTTCTTCAATCATGTACAGAAGTGTACTCAATTTCATTTCGGTGATTTTGCATAGGTAAATGCGGTGAACATGTAACTAATTCGGTTTGATAAGGGATGAGAATCGGTAACCTTTGTAAGACTAGCTGGTGGTGTAAGAACTCTGTTTAATTTCTTTCTAGCTTTGTGGGATGTGGCTAATGTGCGGGAATATTTTTATTCTGTGTAGTGCATGTGAAATTTTCCTTTCCGTTTTCTCTTTCCGCGAGTGATATGTACTCCATGTCGTGTGTTTTTAGAACAAAGCCTTCAGCTACCCCTGTCTGTTTCTATGCTCTTCAGGCAAGAAATTATGTAGGTATCTTTCTGATTTCTGTTAGTACCTCGCGATCTCCTCTCCGTCTATTTTAAATTGTTGTTTCCTTTCCATACTTGTACTTTGCTTTCAGACTCCCCCAGTAAATTCTCTTCTAGCCTTGTACGACCCCCTTTATTAGCTCTTTTACGAAATACTACGTATTTCTAGGGGCTGCATGCCGTATTTCTTAGTTGATTTACTCCGCCCTTGAATTTATTCCACTTTTCTGATTTTTGAAGACTGGAATTCGTCCATCCGTTTAAAACCATCCCAATCGTGTCTAACTGTATTTCATTAGCTTCCTTATGATATCCTACGCATTTCTAAGGGTTGCATGCCATAGCTATTTTTCTTTATTTTCCGGAAATTGAATTTTGTATTTTTTACTGGTTTTTCGGAACCAAGGGTTTATTGCTGGACACTTGAGTTCTCGCCACTGCTCACATACCAGTGCCTTACTATTGTGTATTCTTGCTTCGTAATCTATGATTCCCTTGATTTTTGTTGAACTGAATACGGATGGCCGCGGTGGCCGAGGTGACTGAGGCGCTCCAGTTGCGGTCAGCACGGCCACTACGGTCGGGGGTTCGAATCCCCCCTCGGGCATGGATATTTGTGCCGTCCTAGTTCGTAAGTAGTTCATAAGTAGTTTGTAAGTTTAGGGACTGATGACCCCATAGACTATACAAACATTTGAACATTTGAACTTATGCGTGATCGTAGGGATCCTACATGTTAGACAGACGTACGAATTTCATTAGCTCTTCAGTGTTTCTTCGAAAGAACGTCGTATTTCCTACAGTGATTGCAATTTGCGCCCCCGACCAGATTCCATAACGAATCGCCACTATAGAGAAAATTTACAAAGAATTTTAAAGTGACTGCAGAATAACTACTGCTGCCGACAACATACATTTCGGACAAGGTAGTTAAGTCCCATAAGCTTAACGAACATTTGAACATTTGTTGAACTGAATACGACCTTTCGCCTTCAGTGGGGTGTGAAAATGTAATGTAGCAGACACGTGCCGTGTGTCTCAGTAAGTCTGTATGCTCACGGTTTGATTTGAATGGAAATTAATCTCGCTATTATCGCGCACCATGTCAGGTAAAGAAAGACAGACCAGAGCCACCTACGAAGATTATTTTTCTTGCGTTCCTAGTTCGCTGAATTTAGCCTACGATAGCGGCGCCTGATTTTGCTTCATATCAGCACGCTGAGTTCCCGGATGACTTTCGCTTTGCTTCGCGCGTGTGAGTGGATGAATGCTTGTTGATTGTAAATCAGTTCAGATTACTTTAAGCCAATGTTCAATGGGATACATTTTTATTGTTTAATAAAACTGGTTCCCCTATTTGCTCATGTTTGAATTGAATAAATAAGTTATTATCAGTGAAACTTTATCCTAATTATGAATATCAGTTAACGAATGCCGTCCCTTTTTTATTTAATGTTGTTTTCACCAGAGCTGAGATCAAATTCAGATGCAAATTATTATATTTCAATTCCGTTGCGCCATAAATGTTCTCTCAGCCACCTTCATGAAATTTAGTTCGCGGTGGCATGTATATTAATGATTGTGTGTAATTCTTGTGATCTACGACGTATGTTGGCCACCATCTCTTTGTCTTCCTGCTGATAAAGTAAAGTTCAAGTCAGATCTAAATTCTGGGCCAGGGAACAAAATTATGTTGCAGGAAGTAGTCAGTAGGTCATGCGAATCCTTTAGCTGGTCTTACGGCCATAGTTATATGTTTAAAGTAAGCTTTTAAGCGGCTCCTTTCAGCTAGAATTAATTTTACAATTAACGGTGGTCTTTCAGTTTGCTGTAGTATTACTCGTCTAGGGGCGGGCAGCGTAAAGTTGACAGCAGTTCGAAATAAATGGATGTCCTTCAAGTAGTGTAGATGTTTTGTGCTGCTGGCATCACCAGCTAAAATCGTCTTCACTTCTCAAATCAATATACTTCCATCTAATTACCAATGCACTACTAGTTTCGACGCACTAATGCGTCATTCTCGAGTTCCTGTGATTTAAAAAAAAATATTACAATAATTCAACCACATTCAACAGTGAAAACTTTGATAATCTATAAAATCAAGTGCGCCGCACAGGAATGGCCGTGTGATGTGGAGCGCAACGTCGTTGAGTACGCGGCCTTTCCCACCAGAGGTTCGAGTCCTCTCTCGGACATGGGTGTGTGGTTTGTCCTCAGAATAAGCTGAAGTAGATTAGGGACCGATGACATAAGCAGTTTGGCCCTTTGGACCACAAACATTTGAACTTTTTGTGAAACAATATGCCCTACGTTTTTGTACAGTCACCATTAAGTCGTTTGTCTCATTTAATATGTACAAAACATTTTTCGACCATACTGTACAAATTGTTGAATTTTCAAGTGGCCAGTCTTATTCAGTCTAGTCGAATTATTCCAAAGCTGCAAATATTTAAAGAAACCTTTGCCAATTTCGCACGGCTTTCTCTGTATAGGGATTCGCATATACTCACCTTGCGAAGCTCAGAATCAGTTACATATTGAATTAAATTCAGAGCCTGAATACCAGTGTTCAGCCGTTGGCAAGTGTTTCACCCTTTATGATGATGAAGGATAAAATAGCCGCGGCGGAGTGGTCAAACGCATTGAGGCGCTATGCTTTGATGCGCGAGGCCGGTCGCCGTCGGTGGTTCGAATCCCCCCTCGGGCACTAATGTTTGTGTCGTCTTTAGTATAAGGTAATTCATATGTAGTTTGTAAGTTTAGGGACTGATGACCCCGCAGTTAAGTCCCTTAAGCTTCACAAACATTTGAACATTTGAAGGATGAAAATATCCATGCCCGAGGTGGGATTCGAACCCCGGACCGTAGCGGCCGTGCAGACCGTGACTGGAGCGCCTCAGTCCCCTCGGCCACCGCGGCCGGCTGAAACCAGTGTGCCCACAGCTGAACACAGAGCATTCGCGCTCTAAATTATCTCTTTTTTGTGGTAAATTTAGAAAAGTTACACTGTTTAATGTACCAGTACCATTGTAATATTCTTGTGATCATAGGCATTTGAAAATAACGCCATAGTGGGCATAAACTAATAGTAAAAGAGTTTTTCTAAGAAGCGACTGTGGCTTTGGTGTGTGTGTGTGTGTGTGTGTGTGTGTGTGTGTGTGTGTGTGTGTGTGTATAAATTAGTCTCACAAAGTCCTTAAGGACATGATCACCCTCTGCAGAAAAAAATTCTGTATCTGCCATTGATTGGAAACTAAAACTTATATCAGTAAAGGTGTAAAGGAGAACCGGATCTGATCGTTTAATACTAAACTGGCATCCTGAGCCAAATGTTTATTGATTTTCCATATTTCCAGTAGTGTCATCTTTCTGTTTTTCTTCAGGGAATGTAGATTTTACAGTGTACATCGTAATCATGGTTTTCTCTGAGCAGATGATCAGCAAAGGTTGAATCTGTCGTTTCAACATCCAGCTTATCTCGTGTTGAGACAATCTAATAGCTACCGCCCTGCCAGACTGACCAACTTACATTTTCCCACAATTTTTGCACGTGATCTTGTAAATACCACTCTGTGATAGGGGTTGAATTATGTCCTTACTATTGAATAGATACTTTAAAGTGTTGTTTGTGTTGTAAAAAGACGTAAATGTCTGATGATGGCCTAAGTAGACGAAAATCGATTAACAAAATAAACAAACCTGTAGAACAAACACAAAATTGTGAATTTTAATTTTCATAATTAATTTGTTCTACCAAGAACTGACGGAAGAATCAGTTAACATGATCGCAATGGTCCTAACCCCAGTAGTCTGCCAATTCTTGCCCACCTTCACTGCGATATCTGGCATTACGCAGCCGTCTGATACGCGATCAAAGTGGCCGACATAAGCTGCAGCACAGTGACACGCCAGCTAAAGCCTCACACTCAAGTGTTCTGTTTCGAAATCCTAAGTGAAGTGTTTCCCATATCTGTATCTGCGACGGATGTGTTATCTATCACGAAATAACGTCAAGTGTCTAATTCCCTCTCTTCAGGACCGTGTGTTGTCTTCCGAGAACTGATATCAATTTTTCCTGTTTGGTCTCAAATGTTATCTGAGTTATCTACTCTGCAAATCAAAGAGCAGCCACAGCTTGCGCCGGATGCGCCGGCGTATTGTCGTGCAAAATGGTGTGATCGTTGCGTAGAAAATGTTGATGCTTCTTTCGCAAAGCTGATCAGAGGTGATGCTCCAAAAACGAACAGTAATACTGTACACTGATGATCTGCCGTGGAGGAACGTAATGCGTTAGGATAACACTATCACGGTAGTACACATGAATCACCGTAACTTTTGCCATAATGGGGTTCTCACACACCGTTGACTTTTGCCGGCCGCGGTGGCTGAGGGGACTGAGGCGCTCCAGTCACAGTCAGCACGGCCACTACGGTCGGGGGTTCGAATCCCCCCTTGGGCATGGATATTTGTGCCGTCCTAGTTCTTAAGTAGTTCATAAGTAGTTTGTAAGTTTAGGGACTGATGACCCCGTAGTTAAGTCCCATAAGCTTAACAAACATTTGAACATTGAACATACTGTTATAATCGGTGGCGACTTTAATTTACCCTCGATATGTTGGCATAATTACGTATGCAAAACCGGCGGCAAATATAAAACATCTTCAGAACTAGTTCTGAATGATTTTTCTGAAAACTACTTCGAACAGTGAGTTCATGAACCCACTAGAATAGTAAGTGGTTGCGAAAATACCCTTGATCTCCTAGCAACAAATAATCCTGAGCTAGTAAAGAGCATCAAAACAGATACAGGAATTAGCGAACATCGAGTTGTAGTAGCGAGACTGAATGTCGAAATGCACAAATGCACCAAAAATAAACGAAAAATATATCTATTCAATAAAGCAGATAAAAATTCGCTTCACGCTTTCCTGAGTGATAGTCTCCAGTCTTTCAAAACTATAAATGCGAGTGTAGATCAGTTGTGGCTTACTTTCAAAGACGTAATATAAGTAGCAATCGAGAGATTTATAACAAATAAATTAATAAAAGAGGGGGCTGACCCCCGTGGTACACAAAACAGGTCAGATCACTGATGCAGAAACAAAGAAAAACGCATGCAAAATTATAAAGACACAGAATCCACAACACTGGCAATCTTTTACTGAAACTTGCAACCTAGCGCTGACTTCAATGCGAGAAGCCTATAGTAGTTACCACAACGAAATCCTGTCTCGTAATCTTGCAGAAAATCCAAAGAAATTCTGGTCATATGTGAAGTACACTAGCGGCAAAACTCAAACAATACCTTCACTACGCGATAGCAATGGTAGTACTACCGACGACAGTACTGCTAAGGCAGAATTATTAAACACAGCTTTCCGAAATTCTTTCACCAAAGAAGAAGAAGTGAACACTCCAGTATTCAATCCAAGAACAGCTGCCAGCATGCGAAACTTAGAAGTAGATGTTCCTGGAGTAGTAAATCAACTTAAATCACTAAACAAAAATAAATCTTCCGGCCCTGATTGTATACCAACTAGATTCCCCTCAGAGTATGCTGATGCAATAGCTCCGTACTTAGCTATCATTTACAACCGATCACTCAGCGAATGATCCGTACCCAAAGACTGGAAAGTTGCCCAAGTTACTTCAATATTCAAGAAAGGCAGTAGGAGTGATCCCCAAAATTACAGGCCTATCTCATTGACGTCGATTTGCAGTAGGATTTTGGAACATATACTTTGTTCGAATATTATGAACTACCTCGAAGAGAACGACCTATTAACCAGTAGACAACACGGATTCAGAAAGTATCACTCTTGCGAAACACAGCTTGCCCTTTATTCACATGAAGTGTTAAGTGCCATCGACAAGGGATCTCAAATCGATTCCATATTTCTGGATTTCAGGAAGGCTTTTGACACTGTACCCCACAAGCGGCTTTTTATGAAATTGCGTGGTTATGGAATATCTCCCCAAATGTGCGGTTGGATTCACGATTTCCTATCAGAAAGAACACAGTTCGTTGTAATTGACGGTAAGTCATCGAGTATAACTGAAGTTATATCTGGCGTTCCACAGGGAAGCGTTACAGGTCCTCGTGTTTCTAAACGATTTAGGAGACAATCTGAATAGCTCCCTTAGATTGTTCGCGGACGATGCTGTCGTTTATCGGTTAGTGAAGTCAACAGAGGATCAAAAGCAACTGCAAAGCGGTTTAGACAAAATTTCTGCGTGGTGCGAAAATTGGCAATTGACACTAAATAAAGAAAAGTGTGAAGTAATACACATGACCACTAAAAGAAATCCGCTGAACTTCAATTACGCGATAAATCAGTCAAACCTTAAGGTCGTAGATTCTACCAAATACCTAGGAGTTACAATTACGAACAACTTTGACTGGAGAGAACACATAGAAAATATTCTGAGGAAGGCGAACCAAAGGTTACGTTTCATCGGCAGAACGCTTCGAAGATGCACCAGCTCCACCAAAGAGACTGGCTACATCACACTTGTGCGTCCTCTCCTGGAGTACTGTTGCCCCTTGTGGGACCCTCACCAGGTGGGATTGACGGAAGACATTGAGAAGGTTCAGAGAAGGGCAGCTCGTTTTGTTCTATCACGTTACGGGGGGAAAGCGTCACGGAAATGTTGCATGAATTGGTGTGGAAATCATTAAAAGAAATACGTTTTTCATTGCGCCGTGATCTGTTTGCGAAGTTTTATTTCTGAATGTGAAAATATTTCTGAATGTGAAAATATTTTGCTAGCACCCACCTACTTAGGGAGACATGACCCAATAAAATAAGAGAAATCAGATCGAAAACGGAACGATTTAGGTGTTCTTTCTTCCCGCGCGCTATTAGAGAATGGAACGATAGAGAAAAGTTATGAAAGTGGTTAATAAACCCTCTGCCAGGCACTTGAATGTGATTTGCAGAGTATCTATGTAGATGTAGATGTAATTATTGTTCCGCATTTCGCGTTATCGCGCTCAAATTACCAAATATCTATCAGATCGCCATAAAACCGTGCCTAAAACCATCCTCAGGTATAAATTAGTAACTGTACAAATATTTAAGTCTCTGCGTCTTGTCGTTCGGCCGTGATAAGCTACACCGAACTGACATTCAATATATAATATATATATATATATATATATATAACCGTGCCTAAAGCCTTCCCCGGGTAGACATTAGTAACTGTACAAATTTTTAGCTCTTTATGTCTTGTGGTTCAGACGTGATAAAAGTACACCGAACAGACATTCACATTTATAGATATAGATAATGACACCGTTGCGTTAGACCGCTCGTTCACCAGTGACCGTGTTCTTCCCTCGATTGTGCGCACTCCGGTGACATTGAACGGGCGAGTCCACTTGCTCGGAGTTAAGGGAAGTAAGTCAACAACGTGTGCTATCAGCGACAATAGTAGATGCCATTGCAAAGTGTTTCCACAGCAGTGTTGCCACTATTTAAGTCCAACCCTCGTATATAGGATGACCACATTTTGAATAAGAAGAAAAGGGTTGAATTTCAGCAGGAATTACAGAAGAGGGGTTTGCATTCAATAATGACGAGAGTTAAAGTAGGGCGAGTGCTTCGCTCACAGAACTTTGAATGTTAGCTTTTATTTCTTGCTTCATATATTAAGCAGCGATGCTATAATTACGACTCTTCTATCGTGGTTTTTACTCTGGTACACAAATTTGTTCAAATGTTTGTAAAGCTTAACGGTCTTAACTGCGGGGTCATCAGTCCCTAAACTTACAAACTACTTATGAACTGCCTTATCTAAAGACGACACACCGAAGAGGGATTTGAACCCCCGCCGGGGAACGGCCTCGCGCATCGGAACATAGCGCCATAATGTGTTCGGCCGTTCCGCCGCGGCACACAAATCTGAAGAAATATTTACTTTGTTTCGTATTGTCATTTTACATTTTGTAAAATGTAACAAAAATATCAACAAATATTTTCCTCCAGCGTGGTGGTATGGCCGAGCGCTCTAAGGAGCTGGCTGGCTGCTCGCCATTTTGAATCCTCCTTCGGGCATGTGTGTGTGTGTGTGTGTGTGTGTGTGTGTGCCCTTAGCGTAAGTTAGTTCCAGTAGTTGCTAAGCCTAGGGACTGATGACCACAGCAGTTAAGTCCCTTAGATTTAGAACCATGGTATTCTCCTCCCTTCTTAATTTCTCTCTAAAAACAACATTACAACTGCTCGTTATGATAGAGGTAAAGCATCCAACAATCAGAAGATTGGGGGGTTCCGAGCCACGGTGCTACTTGATAATTTCCACATCAGCAACACTGACAAAGGTGAAACAAGTGGAAAGTGAGAGATAAAAATCCCAGGACCTGGCGAGGATCGAACCTGTAACCTTTGTATAAGTAGTCTGGCAATCTACTACTGTGCTACCGAATCGCACTCGTTATGATAAAGAAACCCAACATTGTGATCCGTCAAGAATTAATGGCACATATTTTCCAGACTTATCATGCATCATCGACTGAGGGCCATTTGGCAAGTTTTAAAACAAGGAATAAATCACGGGATAAGTTTATATGGTTTAAAGTGGAAAAAAAGTTTATAAACTGTGTGCGGAGAACAAACCGACATATAATATGAAAGCAGGATGAAGTTCGCATCTAAACCAGTCAGAAGGTAAGGGATAAGTTGCATCTTGATTTTATCGATTACCAAGACCCAAACGAGGCATACCTACTTATTGGTCTATATTTCCGCCTTTCCTGAGTTTACGTCTCTTGTCCCCCCTATGAAGGCAGCCATTACTGAAGAGGCGATTCATGAATTGAAAGGGTTGTTTGCAATGTATGGCTAAAACGTACCCTGATTACTGACAATTCCACATGTTATATGTATACAGTTTTTTATCTGATGCATGCCTGCATTCGTAGTGATATTCTGTGCACTACGTAGTACTCCTCAACGGCGATTCGAAATAGCTCTCTGTGTGGTTGGTGGGTTGATTCGCACGATAACAGACTATCTCAATGTATCTGAGGCATGTTCGTTATTTGTTCATGTCTGGAAAACATGATGGCTGCTCTAATCTCGCGATGACGTTATCATGAGGGAACGCACTAACAGATGTGCACGACGATTGCGAGAAGTGTCGTCCATTATGTCGAAATCCTCACCGAAGCGCTGCTGATAAATGTAGCCAATTCTCGCACCAGTTGTCAGGTATATAAAACTGCCACTGCGACATGTTTCGGGACCAACATTATCCCATTCTCAAGTCCTACAAGAAACAAGGAAAGAACGTAAAATACGACTTAAAAATTCAGATGCGAACACACGGAACAATTACCCTTTCCAGGATAAATAACCTAATAATTAAAATGAATCAGTCATTAGGCAACGCCCACCTTAAAATATATGCAGCATCGGTGCATTTTCGTGCAATAATCGGACTTGTCGGTTTGAAGAACCACTATGGACTGCCGGCTAGCTGCACTGTGTTTCAGCGATAATCTATGAGCAGCTACAAGTCAAAGATGATTGACGGCCTGACTCTCACGGAAAGGGCCAAATTTGTTCCAATAAAATTATTTAAGAAATCCCTAAAACGTCTGAAGCATGATTGCAATTGCCATATAAATTTTGCTATTTCTCCAGGAGGACGTAATTAAAATGGGCTAAGAAATGGCCTTTGGACTGTTCCGTCTTTTTATTTAATACGTTGTTCGACTCCTTCTTTAGTGCGCAGAATGTCACGATTTCTTCTAAATCAGAGAGCAACGATCCTTTACCTTCGTAGTGTAATACCCTCATACTATCATTGTTTGTTCCCCAAGGAGGGTTCTTCGTCCTTCAGTGTCTAGCCACCGCCGATATTCTGCGAACTAAAGAAAGAATCGAACAAAGTATTAAATGAAAAGACGGAACTGTCCAAGAAAAAAGGGCATTTCTGGGGCCATTTTAATTGTATCATCCTGGAGAAAAAAAAGCAAAATTTATATGGCAATTATAGATCTTTAACTATGTAGTCATGCTTGCCTTTTTTAGTACCTTCTTAAATAATTTTATTGGGACACACTTGGCGCTCACACCGTTTCAGTAGAGCAATCGTATATTGATTCGAAGTATCTCACTAAAGCGTTTCGTGGTAAATTTATTTTTAAGACTATTGTAGTAATTTTGATCACGCACGGACAGGGGTGCAGCCAAGTACGTAAAATCGTATTTCTTACGACTGTTACAGCCTTAGGATAATTGCCGTTTTAGTACGAAATTTAAATTTACATTTCATTGTAATTTTATTTAAATATTAAACTTAAAAACACACAGAATATCAGTTCATATTTTTTTTTTCCTTTTCACTAAAGGATCAATGTCTGATACCATTATTCCAGAAATGGTAATTCGAAGACAAGCTCTTAAGATGAAATCTGTCATTGATCTTCTATATGTGAATTTAGTACTTTGCGTAAAGAAAGCAGCATGTATATACCAATCTAAAGATCAGCATAATCGTAACTGCAAATTTACATAGTAAAACTTAAGTCTAAGAAATTCAGTTTGCAATGAAACTAATTGCGTCAACTTTACGCGGTAGGTGTATAACTTCTAGTTGTAGACAAGTTTCCACACTGTGAACATAACGCAAAAATCTGCGAAAAGGCACAACCTTATGCAAGCTGAAGAGCAATATAGTAACTTGGTCTTACTACAGAATAGCTCGATGAGCGTTCCTCCTGAAACACAGTGAAAATGTTTGGAAAATTATTGAGACATTTATTCACTGCTATCATATAATGACGACTTTCTTCCGGTATACCTTTTAAAAGCATTTTATTTGTAACACTAAGCATATCAAGACTCCTTTGCACAGAATAAATATATTGGACATACGGAACAGAAATGTTACCGCGATGAACACTTTGCAGTTACACAACCAACGTGTTCCTTTCAACTCTTTGAAACAGCTACTTTCATTTTAACGGGTGACGCTACCTTAAAGCTTCAATTAAAAACAATAGACTGTTTCACATATTTTGAGTGTTTAATCTTGGATCCCAAAACCATGTCTGTATTCGAATCTTCTTCTTTATATATAAAGCAGTGCGTCCGTGTGTTTTTGTTTGTGTGTACAGTACGTACTGCATACAAATCTACAGTTTTGTTCCAATCTTAATGAAGTTCTTCACGCATGGCCTTCGGATCCAGAGGGTGGTCGCCGTAAGTGTAATAATCACGTACAACACATAGTTCAGCAGATATGACATCATAAACAATGACATCCGCGTAAAACTGCTGCATCATGCGACAATGTTGCACATTTCCTCCCAACCACTGGACCGATTTCAAGCAAATTTGGTACACATATTTCTTACCGTGAGTTAACAAGTGCTGTTAACTTCTAAGAACCACAATACGACACGTGATTGAGGAGATATAACGTCATAAACAATAGAAGTTCCAAGAAACTGCGACATAATGCGACAAGACTTTCAAAATAAACTATATGAGAATGAGGGTATTAGTGACTTGCATAAACATAATTCCAAACTTCATTACACTTTTTCTCGCTTACTACTTTTCCGCTATACATGGAGTAAAACTACGGCATTCGGTATGACGTTCCATTTTATAATTTCTACAATACATTTCGTACTTGGAAAAAAATTTTAGACACTATACACACATGCAACTGATTGTACCTTCAAAACTGTATCACAGTACGACACATAGTTGCCGCGGCGGAGCGACCGAGCGCATTGAGGCGCTATACTGCGATGGGCTAGGCCGTTCGCCGGCCGCGGTGGCCGAGGGGACTGAGGCGCTCCAGTCACGGTCTTCACGGCCACTACGGTCGGGGGTTCGAATCCCCCCTCGGGCATGGATATTTGTGCCGTCCTTAGTATTAGTTAGTTCATAAGTAGTTTGTAAGTTTAGGGACTGATGACCCCGTAGTTGAGTCCCATAAGCTTAAAAAACATTTTAATTTGAATTTGCTAGGTCGTTCCCGTCGGGGTTCGAATCCCACTCGGGCATGGATGTTTGGGCTGCCTTTATTATTAGGTAGTTCGTAAGTAGTTTGTAAGTTCAGGGACTGATGACCCTGCAGTTAAGTCCCACAAGTTTCACAAACGTTTCAACGTTTCGAACAGTTTATGAGATATGAAGACATAAACAGTAACGGTCATGGAAAACCTCCCTATCACGCATTAAGTTACAATATATTACTTCTTAACTACTAACCACAGTCGCAACAGATTTTACAAACGTACAACGCTTTTACAAGTGAATATCTACCTGGTCAATCATAGAGTTGTACAAAACAAATTCAATAAATATGTCTCATCATGCATCACGTTTTAATCCATTTCTTATTGAGTACTAGGACACTCCTGTATTCCTGTCAAACTAAGAAAATGTCTGAAAGCCGACTGTGCTGTTGACAAGCGCACGGGGCTACAGGCGAAAGCAATGGACTTCTATAGAGAGCCGCGGTGGAGTAGCCGAGCGGTCTAAAGCCGTGGAGGTTCGAGTCCTCCCTGGGACATGGATGTGTGTGTTTGTCCTTAGGTTAGTTTACCTAGGTTTAAGTAGTTTGTAAGCTACGGACTGATGACCACGCAGTTTGGTCCGATAGATTTACAGACATTTTTGAACTTCTATAGAGCTACAAGGAAAGGAAGAGAATGAAATAGTTTACATCCAACGAGCAGCCAATATTTCCGACAAATCTACTTTTTAACTTCAAGAGACTGCAGTTTTCAGTGAGACTTGCACTTTCTATTATGATTAATAAATCAGAGGGCACTCTATTAAATACTGCACAGTTAGTTTGATATCTCCTAGGGATTAGATTACCAAAGAATTTATTCATGCTAGATACTGGACAAGTAACGATAAATATTGTTTATAGTCAAATTTAGAATTACATGAATGTATGAATGTTTTATATTATTGCGTTTTGATTTTTACCTTTCTTTGCTCATTATTTTGTACATTATACAGCACAGACTTAATTCTTATGTATTCTATCATTAATATAACATGTTTTTAGAAAAAAGGAGGATGGACAAAGAGAAAAGGGCTAAGAAAAGGCGGACCTAGCGCAAAATGCAATAAAATGAGTTATGGATCAATGCAGAAGAGACTAAGGTGTCCAGAGAACCCCCTAATGACAGCCGTTGGATATCAGTTACTTTTCCTATTTACTGTGTAAATATATATTATGGAATACACTGAATTCTTGTTCGGTACAATGAAAGAACTTCAAAGAAAAATGCAGCGGCTCTCACTCACATATCTGTACCACTGATCCTACTCTAGAAGTGTGTGGTTGGATTTTTATTCAGAAATGGCTACCCTGGTGTTGAAATTATAAGAAGCCTCAAACAAGCAAGTAGGGAAAGCCTTATTGCATAGGTAAATTTTAATGGATGTATGTATTTGCAATAATTCAGTGGCAACTTTTTACAATTAGTATTAATCTGAATTAAATTTTTTGCAGGAAGTAGTCTTGATGTGTTTGCATACGTCTACGCATTAAAACTATCGAAGATTTATCGTCTCATTTAAGTACCAATAATTGAAGAAAGTTAAGGTTGAAATTTTAAATAAACACAAAAAGTAAGTGATTAATATTCCTCATAATATGAAAGCACATAACCGGTGAACTGTCTTGTGAATATACCTGCAAAATCTTCCGTGTGCATACTGTGGCTTGATAACCAAAAGTTAGTGTACTGGAATACCATTAAGAGTAGACGCTATTTCAAAATTACATTGCAATTGGCAAATTAGAAGAAGAGTTAAATTTTTGGGTGGAGTCTCCCTTTAAACTCTTTACTGTATATACTGAACCTCATTATGGTAAATCGCCTGAGGGCGGCACATTGTTTCTGCACTTCTCCTGCGCTTGCACTCGGCCGTGCTGTGCTATGTAACGACGTCGGACCGTTTCATTTTACCGTGAGCTCTCACAGCGCAGCCGGCCGCGGTGGCCGAGGAGACTGAGGCGCTCCAGTCACGGTCTGCACGGTCACTACGGTCGGGGGTTCGAATCCCCCCTCGGGCATGGATATTTGTGCCGTCCTAGTTCGTAAGTAGTTCATAGGTAGTTTGTAAGTTTAGGGACTGATGACCCCGTAGTTAAGTCCCATAAACTATACAAACATTTGAACATTTCTCACAGCGCAAACGGCTAGCGAGCCCGATGCTACCTGCGGTGGACAGGCCGGTGTACCCTACTTGTGGAACACACTGTCCACTACCTGTCCACTACCTGTAAGCAGTGTCCGGGGCTCTGGGCAAGTGTCAACACTGTGGTCACAGACAAATATATACAGACGGGAAACCTCCATAAGGGCCCGGTCCCACGCTCAGGGGTGCAGGGAGGGAAGGTTCCGTAAGATGTCCCATGATGGCGCTGCGGTCAAAAGCAGCCCTTTAAACTGCCCAAAGCAGGCGGCAGGTAGTGGCTGTCCCCACCACCACTTCCCCTCAAATGCCGTCACACCGGACACAGCCGTGGCCTCGTGGCAGGCGGCACAAGCTCTCCCCTCAGCCTCCCCTCCACGCTACCCTCAGAAGCGCCTCTAGTGTCGTCTTCTGGTACTAAGCCGGGGAACCGTCTGACACCTGCTAGCATCTTACGGAACTACGAGGGGAATGTAGGACAGTGGTTTAGGGGGGGGGGGGCTTCTCCTCTGTACTCTGTGTTGTGGTGTCCTAACCACCAAGGCAAGGCTGGCACCACACAACGGAAGAAGAAGTAACAGACGGTCGCTGCCAGCGGCCCCCAATGAGATCGCAAGGTGTCCGCCACGCCCTCCTGAAGTCCACAGCGCAACCGCCAACCGACGTTAGCTAAGCAAGCTATGTGAAGTGAAAAGTGAGTTGTGTGGTAGATGTGCCCTGGAAGAGTGGACTACAGGAAAGGTTGTCTGCAGACTGTTTTAAGTTTTATTGTATATACTCAAGTAACGGAGATCATGTCTACTATTGAATGTTCAGTTAGACATGAACAGGACATTGTACCAAGTTTGATTTTTGTTACAGTTTTCATGATACAGCAGTGACTGTGAAAAGATAAGTACTTTTATGTTCTTTTGTTTCCACTATGGAAGTTTTATGTGTACAATAAAAGTGTGTTCTGTTTAGAGTACACCGTGTCTCAGCATGCGCCCTTGCCAGCCACTTGCACCTTCCTCAAACTGCCAGTAAGCAACCCACGCCAGAACGATAATAGGAACTGACTGATGACGAGAAAGCACGAATACATTAAACACTTTCCGACTCTGGGCAATTGTCACTCTGGGCAACTGTCACAAACTCCAGATGACGAGCCACCCTCCATAATAAAACAAAGTGAAGATCTCAATAACATCATAAAACTCATTAATAACAGCCGACATTTGTCGGTAGGAGAGTAATCTTAAATGGTTAGAATGAAGCCGCGGCCGCGGCCGCGGTGGCCGAGGGGACTGCGGCACTTCACTCACGGTCTGCACGGCCACTACGGTCGGGGGTTCGAATCCCCCCTCGGGCATGGATATTTGTGCCATCCTTAGTTGTAGCTAGTTTATAAGTAGTTTGTAAGTTTAGAGACTGATGACCCTGTAGTCCCATAAGCACTACAAACATTTGAACATTTGATTTCACATTTAAAGCAAAATTACTTGATTTCACTACTAGTTTCGGCAATACTTGTTGCCATTATCAAGTGACAGGCCTACATTAAAAACTACAGTGCACATGTATAGGAAAAGGCTTCTCGAATTCTTGGTTTACCAAACGACCGACCAATAGCGAAGGGGGGTGAGACAACTGTTGGACATGTCGTACAAATGCTGCTGGCAACTCCAAATCAGCTGTTGTTACATGTTCAGTCGTGGTTCTCTTGATGTTAAGTCAAAGACACACAATAATGTGTTTTGTCAAAAATAAAAACAGTGAACGTTACATAGTGCCGACTGAGTGGCGGAATGCCATGACACCAAGATGGTCGCTCTAGCCCCGCCCCTAACGGACACAAACGAAACCGTAATGTACTTTGTGGATAGCCCTCGTAGTTCTCGATCGGGAGCGCTCATTTTAGTTCGCGGCTCTGCTGCGACCTAATTCGTTGTTTTAGTTCGTCCGCTCCCAGTGACGGCTAAGCGGCGTGGTCTGCGCGTGTCGGTGGAGGGAGAAGCTCCCCCACATAGCTGCTTCATGCGCTTGCTGCTTGTGCCGCTAACAGTATCACACAAACCAAAAGAAACAGTTGGTGGATAATTTCTTGCGTTTAAGTTTAGAGTTATCTCTATATCTTGGCATTATGGAATTTGTTGTTGTTGTGGTCTTCAGTCCGGAGACTGGTTTGATGCAGCTCTCCACAATACCCTATCCTGAGCAAGCCTCTTCAACACCACATAAGAACGGCAACCTACATCTGTTTACTGCATCCATCTCTTGGTCTTCCTCTGCGGTTTTTACCCCACACACTTCTCTCCAACGCTAAATTCACAATTACTTCATGTCTAAGAATGTGTCATACCAATCGATCCCTTCTTTTAGTCAAGGCATGCCAGAAATTCCTTTTCTTCCCAATTCTGTTCAGTACCTCATTAGTTACTCGATCCACCCACCTAATGTTCAGCATTCTTCTGTAGCACCATATTTCAAAAGCCTTCATCCTCTTCCTGTCCGCACTGTTTATCGTCCATGTCTCACTCCCATACAAGGCAACACTCCACACAAATTCCATCAGAAATGACTTCCTTAGGCTTAAATCAATATTCGATGTTAACAAATTTCTCTTTTTCAAGATCGCTTTTCTAACCATTGCCATTCTGCATTTTATATCCTCTTTACTGCGACCATCATTTGTTATTTTACTGCCCAAGTAACAAAACTCATCTATCTCCTTTATTGTTACGTTACCTAATCTAATTTCTTCAGCATCGCCTGATTTTCTTAGACTGCACTCCATTACCCTAGTTCTACTCTTGTTAATGTTTATCTTATATGCACCTTTCAGCACGCTGTCCATTCCCTTCAACTGCTCTTCCAGATCCTTTGCTGTCTCTGACAGAATTACTATGTCGTCGGCAAAACGCAATGCTTTTAATTCTTCACCCTGAACTTTAATTCCTTCTCCAAATTTCTCCATGCTTTCCTTTATAGACTGCTCAATGTACAAATTGAATAACATTGGAGAAATTCTACAACCCTGTCTTACTCTCTTCCCAACCACTGCATCGCTTTCATGCCTTTCAACTCTGACAACCGCTGTCTGGTTTTTGTACAAGTTGTAAATAACCTTACGCTCCCTATATTTTACTCATGCTTGCTTCAGAACGTTAAAGAGTACATTCCAATCAACATTGTCAATAGCCTTCTCCAAATATACAAAAGCTAGAAATGCAGGTTCGCCTTTTCTTAATCTATCTTCTAGGATAAGCCGAAAGTATTTCCTCCCGAGTTCCTACATTTCTCCTGAACCCAAACTGATCTTCCCCGAGGTCGGCTTCTACCAGCTTTTCCATCCTTTTCCATCCATAATTCGTGTTAATATTTTGCAAGCATGACTTATTAAACTGATGGTTCTGTAGTTTTCACACCTGTCTGCGCCTGCTTTCTTTGGAATGGGGATTATAATATTTTTCTTAATGTCTGAGGGTACTTCGCCTGTCTCATACATCTTACTCACCAGGTGAAACAGTTTTGTCGTGGCTGTTTCTCACAGATACTTCAGTAGCTCTGAGAGAAAGTCATCTACTCCAGGGGCCTTGTTTCGACTTAGATCTTTCAGTGGTCTGTCAAATTCATCTCTCAGTATAGTATCTCCTATTTTGTCCTTATCTACTTCTTCTCCCCTTCCTAAAAAATTGCCGCTAAGTTCATTTTCTTTGTAGAGCCTCTCTATATACTCTTTCCACCTTTCAGCTTTCCCTTCTTTGCTGAGAACTGGTTTTTCATCTATATCCTTGATATTCATAGAGCTGTTTTCCTTATCTCCAAATATCTCTTTTATTTTCCTGTAGGCTGTATCTATTTTTCCCCTATTTATACATTCTTCTACATCCTTGCATTTGCCTTCTAGCCACTCCTACTTAGCCATTTTGCACTTCCTGTCAATTTCATTTTTTAGTCGTCTTTACTCCATTTTGTCTGTTTCATTTACTGTATTTTTATATTTTCTCCTTTCATCGATTAAATTTATATGTCCTGTGATATCCAAGGATTTTTTTTGTAGGTCTTGCCTTCCTATCTATTTTGTCCTCTGCTGCCTCTGAAATTCTCAAGAACTTCAGGTTCCTTCAGTTTATCCAGGTCCCATCTCCTTATTTTCCTACCTTTCTGCAGTTTTTTTCAGTTTCAGCCTACAATTCATGACCAATAAGTTATGGAAGTTATTAGTCAGATATTACAGAGTGCAGAATACTTCAAAACAGAAATTTTGTAGCACTATGTAATCTAGCAGACAGACGCTCACCTCGAAATTGTTTTCATCAGCAGAAGGCAAACCCGTGATTTTTTATTCTGCTGCGCGCCCTCTCGCTAATGCCCGTCAGTCTTCAGAAAAGAATCTAACGAACTAAGAAGCGAGATACGTTTGGCATAATAGTTCGCGACCAATTGCATATATTCTAGTTCGCGACCGATCTGGCATATTTTAGTTCGCGACCGATCTGGCATATTTTAGTTCGCGACCGATCGCGCATATTTTAGTTCGCTGCTCGGCCGCGAAGTAGGTCGCTCTTTTTAGTTCGTCCGCTCTTTTTGGCTTTTGCTACTGCTAATAAAAGAGCTCTTTATTTTGTTATGACAGCTTTTTTATATAATGACCAGTGTTGCCCAAGCGCGTGCTATTACCCGTATTTTTTGCCAATGTCTATGAAACTACAGCTGAGTTGCATCTCAGCTCGAAATGACGGTAACTGGCAGAAAGGAATCACGCGATTCTGCGCGCTCTCGCATCCTCTCTCTGTTTCGTCAGTCTTCGGAAAAGGAGCGGACGAACTAAGAGGCGATGGATCTACGAACTAGTTCGCGTAGTTCGCCTGTGGGAACGCTCTTCCGAACTAGTTCGTTCGCGAACTACACGAAACTACTAAGTAGCGGTCATCAGCCGCTGTGGTAGCCTTTGGGTGGCCCCAGCGAGGCAAGTAACGACCCTGTATCTATGAATCTCTTACACACCCAAACAACACCGGTTTGATTCACTCCAAGACGTCTGGGAATTTCCCTTGATGAGTAACAAAGCGGATACGACCAAGCGTCGGAGTTGATCTCATAGTACGGACGGCCGCTCCCGCCGGAGGTTCGACTCCTCCATCGGGCAATGGTGTGTGTGTGTGTGTGTGTGTGTGTGTGTGTGTGTGTGTGTGTGTGTGTGTGTGTGTGTGTTGTTCTTGGTGTAAGTTAATTTATGTAGTTTGTAAGTCGAAGGATTGATGACCATAGCAGTTTGTTACAATAGATTTACAAACTTTTGAACATTTTGAGTGCACTTCCTTCGTGGTTTTATGACTGGAACTAGTCGACCGTTTTACCCACAGCGTATCATTACAGCTTTGTGTGGTTTAGGTGACAACTATGGACATTATAAGGATGTGTCCTTTTATGCAATATACAAATTGATCGTATTGTTAAGGAGACCTTGGATCCAAGGTGATGTAACACTTTTTCGCTGTTTATGTGGTACGTTTGTTCAGTGTTCCTTTTAGTATGATATCGAAGTTGCAAACTGTACGCTACAATTTAAACTTGCCGTTGCTAAGGTCACTAAAGTGAAGAGCCACATACTTAAAGTTGTTTGTCAGGATTCTCGATTAGAGTAAGATTGTGATTTATTTCAGAGAAGTTCTGCCTATCTGGATTTTAGATTCTGCTTATCATTCTTGCGATAATAAATGTCGTGATGTCGATAAATTGTAGTCACCGCTTATCTCGTGAAGACCTTACGGAAAACTCGTTTCAGATGCGGTAGAATCAAAAAATTGTGTTGGCATTAGCTTACAGGTGTCCTCTTAACTTAGTATATTTCGGACCATAGTCGATTTAGATTACCACCGCAGAGTGCGTATTTGACAAAGCGTGACCACATATTTATAACCTACTGGAAATCTAATGTTGTTCAAAAGTGAAAACGTCAAGATCGCGTAATACTTACTTTATTTAATGACGACCTGTTTCGAAGGACTGTGTCACCATCATCGTACGAACGTGTTCTTTTCATTCACCATTCCGAGGAGTGGAGCGGGTTGTTTGAGTTCGTCATATTATATTATATAAGTTGGTAAATGTAATATGACTAGATGGTGGCACACTCATCCGTAACCGGTGGTCATTAAATAAAATAAGTATTACGCGATCTTGGCGTTTGCACTTTTGAAGCTTATTAAACTATCAGATCGCCTCCAAAACCTGCAGTGTTAGGTAATGTCTACTTTATGATCGTTGATAAAAATATTAAAATATGTATATATTCTTCGCATTCCTGTTGTATAGGATGACCACAACGCGGCTCCCGAGCGACATGGGGCTTTTGCTTCAATGCAGTGCGTCTCCTGCTTTAAAAAGTAAGAAGTGACTTCCACTTACATTACACAAATGACACTTCTTTGCTGAGACCCGAAACTCTGGAAATTTTTGGTAGCACTTTCGGTTACAGTAGTAACACTAAAAGAGGGCCTTTGCGATCGTATTTTGACAGCTCAAAATTTAAATGAAAATAACGGCTTAACCATTCATCTGACACAAAAATTGAATAACTGAATTTGTAGAGGAGAATATTTTCTACAACTTTGCTCTCTTATGTTTTTTTCATATCTCGTATCGTTTCAGAGATATTTGGAAAATTATCGGCAATTTTGGGATGTATGTCTGTCTGTCTGGGCGTAACGTGTTCCCTGTTTTTAAGACGAACCGTTCAACCGACCAGCACCAAATACAGACATAATTGTAGGCCGTCAGAGACCAGAACCTCCTTTTTTTTCAAAACTTTTGGGCAAAAAATACGGTAGTAATACCAAAAAAGCCGTTTGTAATATAATTGTAATTGCAAACGAACCATTCATCTGACACGAAAATTGAATAACCTAACTGGTAGAGGGGATAATTCTCTACAACTTTGCTCTATTATGTTTTTGTTTTTTTTTCATATCTTGCATCGTTGCAGAGATATTTGCAAAAATAACGGCGATTTGACGATGGCTGTAACGTGTTCCCACTTTTTAGGTTGAACCGTTCAACCGATTGGCATCAAATTTTACAGACATAATTGTTGACTACCAAAGACCAGAATCTCGCTTTTTGAAATATTTCGGACAAGAAATACGTTAGTAATACCAAAAAAGCCGTTTGTAATGTAATTTTAATTGCAAATAAACCGTTCATCTGACGTGAAAATTGAATAAACGAATTTGTAAAGGAGAAAATTCTCTACAACTTTGTTCCCTTATGTTTTTTTCATATCTCGTATCGTTTGAGACATATTTGCAAAAATAACTGAGTTTTGACACCCTCCATAGAATTAACGAAAACCAGCCGTTCACAGATGTCACGTGACATTCCTCGCCCAGAACTCTCTCTGGCATACGCCATCAGGCGTTGCGTATTTCAAGAGTTTCTGATTGTAACTTACACGTTGACATTTCAAAGCAATGACGCACTGAAGAATTAACAAAAACACGCCGTTCTTCGTACGATAAATGATAATCTAGAGTCTACAAATACCATTAGTATCAGTTAACAATGGCCATCAATAGTGTGAAAATAAGGAGCGGAATTTCTGTTATTTGTAGTGTAGTAGGCACTGCGTTACACTTGACACTGAAGGTCAGTGGTTCGAAACCCACTACTACCTAAAAAAAAATTCCTAAAAGGGTTTCAGGCATTCTTTTTAATTAATTTTTTATTATTTAGATTATTATTTTTGTCCAAAATGTTTGCAAAAACTACAAATCTAAAGTGGGCCGTAAAACACGTCAGTGCGATTTTTTTGTATCAAATAATGTCATCACAGTACAAAGTCAGTAACCTCAAACGCCATCGCGACACTAACCAGCGTGGTTTCGGGAAAGAATTTCCTATTGGTTCTCAGTTAAGGGAATATAAATTGTTGTCCTTAAAGCTTAGAGTATGATTATTATCATGTTTATCATTGCAGATTTAAGAACCGAAGCTGCCTTTGTCTTGGCTTTTTAATGTTGCAAAATCATGGAAAGCTTACATAGAAGGGGAGGGGGATTTGTAAAGAACAATACTGCACAAGTTCTTTTTATTTTAGACCCTACAAATAAGAAATTGCAAAAACTGGTTGACCAAATACCCGCGTTTAAACTCACAATAGAAAGGAGAGTATCTGCTATTAGCGGTGAATTGTAACTTTGCAAAAACATAGAAGTGACTGTTTAGCAATGAGTCTAACTTTGGACAAGTCAAAACGCAACTTACTATGTTTGTGAGGTATGTATCAAATGAGTTGGAGGCGATAGAAAAACTCTTCGATCTTGTTACCTTCAAGGATACTACTCGACGTTGTGACATTAAAGAAGCCCTAGACGGCGATTTAGCGAAATATTCAGTGCCTACTGGAAAGATTGTCAGTATTGCTGCTGATGGTGTAGCGTCTTTGACAGGTAAAAACCAAGACATTGTGAGGCTTTTAAAAACTGACACTTCATACCTGAATTTCTACATCTACATCTACATACATACTCCGCAATCCACCGTAAGGTGCGTGGCGGAGGGTACACTGTACTACTACTAGGCATTTCCTTTCCTATTCCACTCCCAAATAGAAGGAGAGCAAAAGAAATGCCTATATCCCTCCGTACGAGCCCAAATTTCTCTTATCTTGTGATCACTACGCGAAATGTAATTTCTACGCGTCCACTGCATTATTCACAGAGAACATCTGTCATCTAAATATTTTCAATAACCACATGATCTGCAGGTAGTATTAAAAATTGTAGCTTCATTCGTTCAAATGCCAATACACACAGATATTTCAGATCCTTCATAGAAGAAATCAGCAATGACGACCTCTCTGATGATGTTTCTGGGTATTGCTTATATATATATATATATATATAAGAGATATGATGTCATAAATAATGAGAGGCCTCCGCGTGAGAATACCCAGATCTATGCATCAATTACTGAAAATGGGAGTAGTTAGAGACCTCCAACATAGTCTGCATATCGTTTCAAATGTTTATGAAGCGTTTTTTAACTGACCCCCTTCCACACACACAAAATGATGAAACGGAAAGAAGTTTACCGCTCACAACAGTTTCATTGTAGATGTCGTAAAACTGTCGCATCAGACACGACCTTGTATCAGATAAAGTTAGCATTACAGATTTGCATGTTACTATTTTTTTTTATCTGCAAGTCTCCCTCAATTCTCTTGCATCCAAAATTAAACAATCTGTATTTTTAATCTATGTCAACATAAAAGCGAAAGGACGCTCACTCACTCACCGACTAAACACAAAATCTCGAAAACTATTTCCCCTATGAAGCTGAAATTTGGCAGGCATGTATTTTATAGGTAGAAAACATCAGTTAATAAAGTATTTTGTTATAGGTGCATGGCGGAGCGTACTTCTCCTACAGACTCATGAAATCTACACTTTCATTCCGATCTTCACGAAATTTCGAACGCTTGACGTTCAAAACAAGTGGAACGCCACCGTCTACCTTAAGTTTCATACGGTGCAGGGGGGAGGGTACTTTACAACATACAAATGGATCCAAAAATACCTTGATCGCGCCATTAACTTGAGAACGGCTCAACCGATCTCATAGATTTCTCTTTCTGTTGTTCTCGTTATTCTCAGAACAAGGATTGTATGAAATAAAACTGGAATATTTGAGAACAACAAAGAGCGTTTTTCAATGTGACCCTGTGTTTCTATGGCTTAGAAATGTATAGTTTGGTTCCGATATTGATGAACTTTTGCACTCTCTACCTTAAACACAAGATGAATGTCACTGCATCTATAAAATTTCGTTCGGTGCTTGTTGGAGGGCCGTGGTGGAGTAGCCGAGCGGTCTAAAGCATCTCGCTGCGGAGCGCGCGGTTGCTCGACGTGGAGGTTCGAGTCCTCCCTGGGGCATGGGTGTGTGTGTTGTCCTTAGGTTAGTTTACCTAGGTTTAAGTAGTTTGTAAGCTACGGACTGATGACCACGCAGTTTGGTCCGATAGATTTACTAACATTTGAACATTTTAACATGTTGGAGGGTACTTAAATTAAGAAATTTTTCAAAATGCTTAGTTCTGCTGTAATATTTATGAATTTTTGCACACATGGCATTTAAACCAAGAGGAAGATTACTGGATACATAAATGTTTGTATGGTACATGACAGAGAGTACCTTGCAGAAAACGTTGCCGAGAGAGGGAAAGGTGGAAACGAACAGAGAGATGGGAAAGAGGTGGATGCAGAGAGAGGAGGGAAGGGGAAGTGGACTACGAGAGTGAAGGATAAATAAACACCCGGGCAACGCCGGGTTTACAACTGTCAAGTAATTTTTGCAATAAAAAGTAAAATCTTTCCCTCTGCTTAATGAGCCACATTGGTCATTAGATACAGCATTCTTCACTGACGTTGTTCAGCATATACAAACACTAAACAAATGTTCAAATGTTTGTTAAGCTTATGGGACTTAACTACGGAGTCATCAGTCCTTAAACTTACAAACTACTTATGAACTAGCTAATCCTAAGGACGGCACAAATATCCATGCCCGAGGGGGGATTCGAACCCCCGACCGTAGTGGCCGTGCAGACCGTGACTGTAGCGCCTCAGTCCCCCCGGTCACCGCGGCCGGCAACACTAAACAAATCATTAATAAGAAGAGAAAAGTGTAGCGAAATTGTAGTAAGCGATAAACCTTTTTCTCTTCATTATCTTGTGGGACGCGTCTGGGAGAATAAATTTCGTAAATATTTGAAAATATATAATAAGTATATTGGAAGTCGCAAAGTGTTATCATTTTCGAATAATGGATGCATAAAATTGGAATATTTGAATGCTGACAGCTTCAAGACAAAAACGCAGTTTTCAGTTGTGACCTTCCTATCGGTACTCACCAATAAGAATTGGGCAATACATAACTCAGGGTAGTAAAAGTTTATGTCTCGTTGTCTTTGTTCATAGGAGTGAGTTACGTATGTCAGCTTCTATGCCCTAAAGAACTAACCAATCTGCTTAAACCAGATCAATAATTAATCTGTAGTTTAGCCAGTCTATCAATCTGCATATGATGACGCGAATATATATCTAAACAAACATCAATTTAAACTCTGAATTGCCGGCCGCGGTGGCCGAGGAGGCTGAGACCGTTCAGTCACGGTCTGCACGGCTACTACGGTCGGGGGGTTCGAATCCCTCCTCGGGCATGGATATTTGTGCCGTCCTAGTTCGTAAGTAGTTCATAAGTAGTTTGTAAGTTTAGGGACTGATGACCCCATAAGCTTTACAAACATTTGAACATTTTTGAAACTCTGAATAACCAACAAAATGGATTCTAAGAAAAAGAAGTGATTCACTCACGAAGTAATTATTTATAAATGGAGTTTATTACTCATTTGGACATTAAAATGCGGAGGTGGTCCTACTTGAAACATCGGTAAACAACTGAATATTTCTCCAACTATTGTTCATGAGAGGCACAATAAGTACCACATGCACCCGAGAGTAGAAGTTCCAAATTATCACTCGTAAGTTAGTGGAGTCCATCGAACATTGCAGTTCCAAATTAATCCGCTATTAATTTCAATATTTGTAATAAAACACAGTTTGTCATCACACGAGTACACGATAGGTGAATTATCACAGGTGCACAGCCCTACCTCCGAGCATAGTTTTCCACTTTTCACCAGAGACTAAGTTCTTCAGTCATAGTCCCGTAAATTTTCTAAGTCCTTACATGCCTATTTCTTCAAATCACAAGTTCGTAACCCGGCTGCAGACCGCCCAGATTCACAACCTTTCACCAAGTTACGAGTCCCTTCCCAAGCGTTCGAAAGCGTGCTCTACCTGCTTCCAAAATTGTATCCTTCCGCGCATCCCAACGCCTCATCTTTAAAATACAATTTCCCTTCCAAAATATCATACATTTGAATATCACAGAATTAAATGCTTTGACCACCTCCCTACAAATGTTGTTTACATTTAACAAACAAATATATATTTAACAATACTAAAAAGGTTGAGACTGGAGCTCTTTGCTCAGGTAGCTATTAAGCGTGGCGTCTCACTGTTCAAGTATACTGCTGCCGTCGAAATATAGTTACACAGAAATATTTTATTTATCACGGCTTTTTATGAAATATTTTCAGTTCTTGTCCACAAATACATATAATTGTTTATATATAAATTATCTGCTGAATTTCTGATATTTTTAGTCGGCCATGAAATATTTAAGTGGCAGTCTACAACATAAAACGGACGTTTCTAAGAACAATATTAAATATAATAAAATACGTATAAAAATGTAATGCGCTTTGCTGGGTTCATGTTTTGTGTTTCTGTGGTGGAATCCATGTCCTGACACAAGAATATTACTACCTCAATGAAAGGCAGAACAAGAGAATGAAACAACGTTTATTGGAAGAATATGTAAATAACGTCGTGCGTCTTTTAAGATAGGTAGCGTAGTGCAATGCTGCCCATTTGCTTCTTAATCTGTTACTGATAAACGCTACGTATCAATAATTGTTAATATATGTCTTATAATATTATTATGATAGTACTGAATTTTATCGGCTTTTTATCTGTAAAGGATATTGAAAATGTAATTACGACGTTTGGTTCTCCAAAGTCTCCTGAATCCTTTCATATAATTATATTTGCCGTATGATCATTCCCTGATTTTAGAAGGACTTTTAGAATAATGTGTGTGGCTATATTGTATTTCAGTTGCAATCTGGAATAGCTGCCCTCGCTCATCCAAGACAGTTGTTTCTTGTTTCTGCTCAGAAAAAATGTCCAAATGTTTGTAAATCTATCGGATCAAACTGCGTGGCAATCAGTCCGTAGCTTACAAACTAAGGTAAACTAACCTAAGGACAACACACACACATCCATGCCCCAGGGAGGACTCGAACCCCCGACGGCGAGCAACCGCTCGCTCCACAGCGAGGCGTCTTAGGCCGCTCAGCTACTCCATCGCAGCTTCCGAGCAGATGAGAGAAACTCTGACTACCTATTTCCAGTCACTAGCTCCAAACTGTTAGCCGGCCGGCTGGGGAACCCAACAGATTGACAAAACCCACCTTTCACATGGATACAATCAGCTTGCCCCTGTATCTGTAATGTCACACAGTTGTATAACCTGTCTTAACGTATAAAACTCAATAATTGATTTCTTAAGGAGCAGATTGCAACTGCGTTAAAAATTTTAAAATCAGTAAATAATTACACATAACATTTAGAATGAATTTATTTTGCAGCTATTCAGGACACCGAAAATAGGATTTTATATTGAAGGATTATACTCTCGTGAAACGCTTGACTCGCTTCGAAAGAGCTCTGTAAGTTTGCGGCTCCCAAAGGTAAGGTAAGTGGCCACTCTTACTATACGGGAACTAATGGTGGTTGTTTCTAGGTCATGAAATGTAATTTGTGGCTTATGTATACGTTGAAGGTCATTGACTGACTATTGTAAGGTAGTATTTGTTTGAAAGAAGTTGGTACCACCCAAGGAAAAGTTAAGCCTACCTCCGCCATATTGCTAAGTTTTGGAGAAGGGATTCGTATTGTAGAGCTAATGTTTCATGTCACTTAAAACAGGAATAAAACGTCCATCGGTTTTGCCGTGATGTTCAACGTGTTAAAAGAGCGCAAATTATCCGTTAAAATTAATTTTTCAAATATATTATGATGAATATTTATTACTATTTATTAAAATGAAAGTATATTGTTTGAAAGTACATATTTTGCAGGAACTGTCAGTTCAATGCATTATCAGTAAGACGGTCAAATTAACGCATAGTTTTAAAGGAGAAATAGCTTTTCAAAACTGACAAAGATGGCGGACAGGCTTCAACTGACGTACTTGTTCGGCATAGATGACGTCATCTCCATTTATTCTAACCTCTTTGGTCCCACCAGACGCAGTGTGATTACTGCCAACATAACAAATTGTATTGTGTTTTCGGCTGGGACACAAAGGATCGTACCGAATATTACAAAGTTGTGTAATGTATTGATGATACACAAGGACTTTACTATAGGAAATGATAGTAAAACAATGGAGAACGTCAGCTGGGATTAGAACCCGGTTCCTCGTGATAACGAGGGAACATAAAGATCACCGCGCCAGTGTGGTCTATCGCTGACGCCTCCCGTTAAGCCTGGGATTTGTCATCCATACACTGCTGACGCATTGCCCGTACCCATTATCACACAGCATTGGCGGCATACAGCCGATTGACGCAAGAGTTAGCGCTTGATGTGCAGACGCACAAAGGCCGCACGTTCCCGTAAGTGCTCTACTGAAAACAGCTGGAAATCTGAAAAGCGGCTTTGTGGTGATTAACTGTATGCCATTACATACAACACATCTTACTTTCGTTTATGTCACAAACGTAATGTTCAAATTGATTATAAGAGGTAATCTGTCTTATGCTGACTGCAATTAAGAGGTTTATTTTTAAACCAGACGCGTTTCGCTTTTTTATTTTAAAAGCATCTTCTGTGGTCTGTAAATGATACAAAGGTTTATACAATTTGTTTTTGATAAATAGATTAAAAACAGTTTTTTAAACAACATTTTGCACGTTAGGCCTAAGTATTTCTAATTTAATATTCGGTCAACTCACAGTGTTGTCTCTTCCTTACATGTTACTACTGCTTCTCCGTCTTGTTGGCTGGAGTTCGTTGTTTCCTGGCGTGTGTTTCAGGGCTGTGTACAGCACTTTTCTTGTGTTTTTGTTTCGTTTTTTTCCTTTTCATCTTTTCATCTCAGCACATCACATCACTTCACTTTTTGAAATGTATACTGATTACATATCGCCTGTTATATGTGGAATGACTGCCTGTTCATTTGTCATTTCACTACAGTGTGTTCATTTGTTTTTCGTTTGGTCTGTGAGTGTTGCCAACGTTATATATTTATAATATAGATACGACTTCATTCTACATGAGTGTGTGTGTATGTGTGAGAGAGAGAGAGAAAAATAGACAGAGAGAGAGAAAGAGATTTTTTTTTTCGTGAAAATGATGTTAAGATGTTTATTCAGATGAGTAAATGCAGGTTTTATTGGCAACATGAGTGTGTGTGTATGTGTGTGTGTGCTGAATATGGCTACACAACCAAACATTGTATAATGTTCAAATGTTTGTAAACCTATGGCCATCAGTCACTACATTGACAAACTACAGGTAAAGGAGAAGCAATGAATTAAAATTCGTGATGTGGCCGGGAATCGAAACCGGACCTCCGTGTTTACTGGGCAGACGTCTCAACGTTAGATCACCACACCACTAACGATTAAGGCGCCTCGGAATAATCTAAGTACGACTTTCCTCTACGTCACAAACTTTAATTCAGCTTCTGTGTTCCCTAGATAATTTCCACTACTGCCAAGGCTCTCCATGCAGCGGAATAGCACCTCGGCAATGGACATGGTAGAGCATTCCTGCTGATATAAATATCAATTTAAAAAAAAAAAAAAAAAAAAAAAAAAAAAAAAATCAGTAAAACTGAGACGGTTTTTCGTCTCGAATATGTCCGAGTCATTTGTATAGCTTATGGGACTTGACTACGGGGTCATCAGTCCCTAAACTTACAAACTACTTATGGACTAGCTAATCCTAAGGACGGCACAAATATCCGTGCCCGAGGGGGGATTCGAACCCCCGACCGTAGAGGCCGTGCCTACCGTGACTGTAGCGCCTCAGTCCCCTCGGCCACCGCGGCCGGCTGTCATGAACATATTCAAGACGAATAACCGTCTCAGGGTTACTGAATTTATATTTAAATTGGTTTTTATATCAGCAGGAATGTTCCACCATGTCCATTGCCGAGATGCTATTCCGTTGCATGGAGAGCCTTGGCAGTGGTGGCAATTATCTATGGAACAAAGAAGCTGAATTTGTGACGTGGAGGGAAGTCGTACTTAAACTATTCCGAGGCGCCCTGATCGTCATTGGTGTGGTGGTCTAATTTTGCCGGGCGCCGTGGCTCAGTGCGCCCGGTCAGAGGGCTGAACGTACTCTGTAATAAAAAAGCTGAGCCAAATGATCAACGAACGACCGAGCACGAACAATGAAAACGACCGAAGATCATATATCTACCAGCAGAAAAAAAAACGGTAACACGTCTGCCTAGTAAACATAGAGGTCCGGGTTCGATTCCCGGCCAAGTCACAAATTTTGATTCGTTGCTTGTCCTTTATCTGTAACGTCTTGGACATATTCGAGACGAAAACCCGTCTCAGGGTTACTGAATTTATATTTAAACTTACAAACTACTTAACCTTACTTACGCACACACACGCGCTCGCGCACGCTCGAGGAAGGGCCTGAACCTCCGGCGGGAGCGGCCGCCCAGTCCGTAGCAAGACGCCTTATACCACGCGACCCTTCTCGCACAGCCACACAAAAATAATGGTCCATTTAAATATGTGACTTCGAGACTCGTACTCGCCTGATAATCATCACGACGTAAAGGATACCGTACTCCGGGTGCGGTTCCTGTTGGAAAACGCTTGTCCATTTTTATTTGGTCGAGCTGATCCCTGTGAGTTTACAAGAGCAACTCAGGCGTCTAATTTTCGGTTGTCGGGAGGGCACTCGTGCTCGCCAGATAATCTATTTTCAATCTGGGTTAATGTCCCAGAAATAAATTAAACTGTTTCCATTTTCCCCAGTTCTAGGATTTTACTTGGTTGTAAGGCGTTATTCCCAATTGGGAACCCCCTTTGCCCCGCTATCGGCTTGTATGCTATTGGCTGAATAGAACCGTGACTCTTTACGGACTGTATCTCAAACAGCCCGCTCCACTCCTCGGGGTGGAGAATGAAAAGAAGGAACCAAGATAAGTAACATAATATACAAACAAACAGCACTCAGTATCTCTCTAACGATTTTTAGACACAACACAAAATTTACCATAACTGCTTGCTTACAACTAACTGGAAGTTATTACGTTAGCATAAATGCGAACTATAGCGTCCCAGTATTTAGTGCTCTAAATTTTTGAGGTGACATGTATTTAGAAGCCCGCTTTAAGCCTCAAGTGCATCATTACTTAAAAATAGCAGCTAGGTACATTTTAAATGAACAATGTACAATCAAAGATATATGATCTGTGACTTTAAGTCGCTAATATTAAACATCTAAATAAATCTACGTACTTGTGAAAGGTATTACCCGTTCCTTTCCCGAATTTATTCGTGCAGTGGAAGACTGCATAGCTCTTGGAAGTTGTTAATAAATAAAATAACGTAAAGATTGTAATTGATCAAATAAATATATAATGAAAAGTAGTTTAATTAAAATAATAATGTTTACTATTGTACTCACAGTTTATCCATGAAATTGCCTGACTGTACTTCAGTGGCTTCTCAAACAATTCCGTCGTCTTGAGTTGTAAATAAATCTACACTTCAACTCAAAATTGCGAATCTGACTACACACTTTAACCAGTTAGTTAAGCATGACTTTGAACAAAACCAAGCATGTATTAAAAATAAATTCTGACCCTTTGACTCTATTCGTAGAAGGTCACAAAATAAGCAGTTGTTTGGATACCAGCTTGATTTAGAAATGAATGATTGACAATTAGATCTCAGTTCGACAATTATTCCTGAATTATCTCACTCAATGGTTTACACTGATTTTTTAGCCTACCTGTGCGCAAGGAAACACTTGTTCAACTGCTCTCAGAATTACTTCCAAAAAGGGCTTCTGCTGCAAGGTCGAAACTAGATACAGAATTCGCAGGTGTGCAATGCGAATCCACTAAGTATACAAATACTAAATTTTTCCACTACTGTAGTATTAAAAAATTTAAATAGGATTCGGTATGAATGAGTAACACGAAACAGGTTGGAATTTAAACTGAAACCATTTATATTTTCTTCATAAAAGGAGGACGTGAATTTAAACAATATTGCACAAAGATGGTGATTACAACTTGGGAATGTCTTACACAAATCTTTCCAGAAAGTCGTTACTTCTGTTGTCCTTCTCCGATAAATATCAATCTCTCTTTACTACCAACAAAAGAAAAACCAGCTAGTACAGTATACAATGTAAATTAAAAAAATCGAAATTTTCCATATCACAATTTCTCAGTTTTTATACACCAAAAACATAGAAAATTCTTGCACTTGTTTTTGTTGTGGCCTTCAGTCCGGAGACTGGTTTGCTGCAGCTCTCCACAACACCCTATCCTGAGCAAGCCTCTTCAACTCCACATAAGAACGGCAACCTACATCTGTCTGAATCTGCTTACTGTATCCATCTCGTGTTCTTCCTCTGCGGTTTTTACCCCACGCACTTCCATCCAACACTAAATGAAAAATTCCTTGATGTCTAGGAATGTGTCCTACCAATCGATCCCTACTTTTAGTCAAAGTATGCCAGAAATTCCTTTTATCCCCAATTCTTTTCAGCACCTCCTCATTAGTTACGCGATCCACCCACCTAATCTTTAGCATTCTTCTGTAGCACCACATTTCAAAAGCCTCTATCCTCTTCCTGTCCGCACTGTTTATCGTTCAAGTTTCACTACCGTACAAGGCAACACTCCACACAAATGGCTTCAGAAAGGACTTCCTTAGGCTTAAATCAATATTCGATGTTAACAAATTTCTCTTTTTCAAGAACGCTTTCCTACCCATTGCCATTCTGCATTTTATATCCTCTGTACTGCGAGCATCATTTGTTATTTTACTGCCCTAGTAACAAAACCCATCTACCTCCTTTATTGTTTCGTTACCTAATCTAATTCCTTCAGCATCACCCGATTTTTGCTAGACTGCACTCCATTACCCTGGTTTTGCTCTTCTTAATGTTTATCATATACGAACCTTTCAGCACACTGTCCTTTCCGTTCAACTCCTCTTCCAGGTCCTTTGCTGTCTCTGACAATATTGCTATGTCGTCGGCAAAACGCAATGTTTTTAATTCTTCACCATGAACTTTAATTCCTTCACCAAATTTCTCCTTGCTTCCTTAATAGCTTGCTCAATGTACAAACTGAATAACATTGGAGAAAGGCTGCAACCCTGTCTTAATCCCTACCCAACCACTGCATCCCTTTCATGCCCTTCAACTTTGACAACCGCTGTCTGGTTTTTTGAACAAGTTGTAAATAACCTTACGCTCCCTATATTTTACTCCTACTTGCTTCGGAACTTTAAAGAGCTCATTCCAATCAACAATGTCAAAAGCCTTCTCCAAATATACAAAAGCTAGAAATGTTGGTTTGCCTTTTCTTAATCTATCTTCTCTAATAAGCCATAAAGTGAGTATTGCCTCCCGTGTTCCTACATTTCTCCTGAACCCAAACTGATCTTCCCCGAGGTCGGCTTCTACCAGCTTTTCCATCCTTCTGTAAATAATTCGTGTTAACATTTTGCAACCATGACTTATTAAACTGATGGTTCTGTATTTTTCACACCTGTCTGCCCTTGCTTTCTTTGGAATGGGGATTATTACATTTTTCTTAAAGTCTGAGGGTACTTCGCCTGTCTCATACATCTTACACACCAGGTGAAACAGTTTTGTCATGGCTGATTCTCCCAGAGACTTCAGTAGCTCTGAGGGAATGTCATGTACTCCAGGGGCCTTCTTTCGACTTAGGTCTTTCAGTGCTCTGTCAAATTCATCTATCAGTATAGTATCTCCTATTTCATCCTTATCTACTTCTTCTCCCCTTCCTAAAATATTGCCGCTAAGTTCATTTCCTTTGTAGAGCCTCTCTATATACTCTTTCCACCTTTCAGCTTTCCCTTCTTTGCTGAGAACTGGTTGTCCATCTGTGTTCTTGATATTCATAGTGCTGTTTTTCTTATATCCAAATTTTATTTTCCAGTAGGCTGTATCTATTTTCCCCCTATTTATACATTCTTCTACATTCTTGCATTTGCCTTCTAGCCAATCCTGCTTAGCCATTTTGCACTTCCTGTCAATCTCATATCTTAGTCGTCTGTACTCCATTTTGCTCGTTTCATTTACTGCATTTTTATATTTTCTCCTTTCATCGATTAAATGTAGTATTTCCTGTAATATTCAAGGATTTTTGTGGGTCTTGCCTTCTTACCTCTTTTGTCCTCTACTGCCTTACTCTTGCACTATACTTTTAGTTATTTACAGAATGAACATGTTGAATGTCTTTGGGAGATGTACTGCAAATTCACGAAGCACCCAGTAATGAAAAGATGACTCTCCTTACCTTTATTCTTCATAATCTCGGAACATTTTCAAATTAAAGCATTTCTCAACATTATCACACACAAAAACATTCAAATGATCCATGGTCGTACTGAAATTTGCTTGCACAACACCACTGCTGCTCACTCGTCGGAGCCGGCAACCACATTCTAAGCTCAAACGCAGGTCAGCGCACTCCAAAGATTGTTTTCGTGGCGCCAAGGATATGAGTTGCAGATATTCAACATTAGAGACCTTCGTTTTACTCTTAACAATTTTTCTTCACGTATACCGTATCATGCAGATAGCACAATTGTGATAAATGAATTCTTCTTCTTCTAACTTCAGCTAACGCCGTTACAATTTTCCGTCTCCATTGCTTCCCATCCATTGCTGCTACACGCCACCTGTACACACCTAGTGCTGCCTGCTTCAGGTCTTCATGGAGGCCATTCCTCCAACGCTTCCTTGGTCTCCCTGGGGGTCTCATTCCAGTAGAAATGAAATCCAGGAGCTTTTGGGGGCTCTACCGTCTTTCATCCGGGCTACACGACCGGCCCACTGCATATGCTTGGTTTTGATGGTTCCTGCTATGCTGGGCTTTTGGTACAATTCCCCAAGCTCTTGATTCTGCCTGACCCCTCCATTCCCCTATGTTTACATCCAAAATTGAATAACTTTTATTCTCAAAAACGAGGAGCTTATGGAAGTCGTCTTTCTGGGATATCTCACGCCTCGCAACCGTACAGAACAACAAGCAGGGTTCTGTACAGTCGAATATCGAACTACATATACATGTGGCGTCTGTTCCGAAAGAACAGACGTCACTTCTGATCCTGCAGCTGCTATTATTTAATATTCATAGAATATATGACATCAACTGCGATTGGGCAAAGCTGAAAATGTGTACCCAGCCGGGATTCGAACCCGGGTCTCCTGCTTTCGAGGCAGTTGCGCTGACCCCTACACCACTGGGGACATAGTGATCACCGCCCCTGCAAGGACTACCCATGCACGCCTCCCGTCAGATACAAATTCCCAGCTTTGCCTTGCCAAACCTGCAAGGACTACCCATGCACGCCTCCCGTCAGATACAAATTCCCAGCTTTGCCTTGCCAAACTACGAGTTTGAGTACTATGGGCAAGGCGAAGCTGGGAATTTGTATCTGACGGGAGGCGTGCATGGGTAGTCCTTGCAGGTGCGGTGATCACTGTGTCCCCAGTGGTGTAGGGGTCAGCGCAACTGCCTAGAAAGCAGGAGACCCGGGTTCGAATCCCGGCTGGGTACACATTTTCAGCTTTGCCCAATCGCAGTTGATGTCATATATTCTATGAATATTGAATATCGAACTGTCTACAGACACATCTGGAGGGAAGCAGTTGCGCTAGGATGTGGTAAGATCCAGCTTTAAATGCGGCAAAATCTCTGCTTCAGATAACGAGTTCTCTGTGAAAAGTACTCACAGCACTCCCTTGTAGGACCGGGCTCCCACCGCAGTGACTGTACATGTCCGGCACTCTGCCCACGCGTCATAACGAGGCACTCTCTTGGCTTCGTTTACAAGTTGTGCAAATTTGCAGGCAACTTCCTTCTCTGCTCTGGTCATTTGCTTCCTCTTCAGACCTGGAGAGTAGACATATCGCCTGCATAGCCTAAATAATGGCGCGAGTCTTCCGCCGGAACGCGTAGTGTAGTGGTTAGCGTCGGAGATTGCTGTGCTGGCGGTCCCCGGTTCTAAGGGGGAATGCCGCCAAAGCCAAAATAGGGAGAAAGCTTTCAGACTCCCAACTGGATCTCAGAAAACGCCATCCTTCCCACGCCAAAGATTCGTGGTACAAAGTAGGGCAGCGGACTGTACCCACAAACGAGAGGCTGCAGCGGGTAACAAAAAACTCTCTTAAAAATGTGGTGCCTGTGACGAAAAGGACACATTAGAGCACCGATTCTCGTGCAGGCAAAGCGGTATGATTTGGGAAACATTAAAAAAAATGTTGCCACTGATCAATAGGGCAGACCCACGAGTCATCTCCCTGACGCTTGGACCTTTCCGAGACCAAACCGAATAGCCACTACGTGGCTAACAGCAATGACAGTCCACCAGGTCATCTCAGAAAAGCAGAAGGACCAAGTAAAATTCCTAACAGACCTGTGGGAAGAAAATAAAAGGGCCAAGCAGCGCCAAAAGTACCGAGAAACATTCCAGAATTACCTGGACATCTCGAAACAGGCAGCCTTTGAGGAGGATCTCCGCAACCTGCGAGCGACGCCGACGCCGCCCACCCACAACGTGACGCCGCCAACGCCCTCCCAGTCCCCCCACAGCCCCAATGAAAGCGTGTTTACAGTGCTTTCCTAAAGTCTCAAAGTGTCATGCATAGAGTGAAGCAAGCGAGTACATTCCGAGCTATTCCGTGTGCCTACAAAACGTGTGAATAAATATTGTAACAAAAAGGGTAAAACTAAGAGCTCTTCATTACGAGCAAATTAACAATTTTTATTCTTTTATGTTAGTGTATGTCGTACTATGTTATGTATGATACATTTTAAACTGAACTTCAGATATTAAATTGTCCTCTCACTATCTATCCCCATTGCTATTGCTCTCTCTCTCTCTCCCCCCTCTCTATCTATCCACCTATCTCTCTCCTTCTCACTGTATATCTCACTTTCGGTGTTATTAGGAATAGATGAATCTTAATGTTTATACATGAAAAATGATCAAATCCCGACTGAGTCCTAAAAATTTTCATTAATCATACTCAAAGTTAAAAAAGTGTATTCCCAGTGATCGCGATTGCAGAAAAATATTTTTAAAAAGGACTGGTATCATTGCCCATGCATTTGCGGTATATGTATGTTGTCTATTTTTAATTTTAGCACCATGTATTTCTTGTTATTATTAAGTGTTTTCCTTTGATTTGCCCAGGTTTTGTTTTTCATAGCCCAGACATTTCCATTATATTTGTCTTTTTGTATTATTTTTTTATAAGTTTATTATATATATATATATATATATATATATATATATGATTTTTTGTTGTTATTGTTAGCTATGTTTCTTCCTTTAATTTGCCCATATTTGGTTTTATATTTGATCTTGTATTTCTGAGTGCCTGATGATTTAGATTTCGTCTCCATTCTTGTAGTGATCCTCATTTTATGCACTGAAATTTTCAGTGCAAATCAACCTGGTAGTTTCATGCCATACTTAAGTGACGAACGTCACTTTAAGGGTGACGAATTAACCCAGCACACAAAATTTCCTTTCTTATACTTAAAAGGAGATAGATTGGCTGGCCAGTACTTACCTTGTGCTGTACCGCCGATATTCACACAAAGAAAGAAAAAAATGTCGTGAAAAGAAAAACTCTAGCTTTCCTCATCAGGTAGGAGAAAAGGGAAGAAAACAGGAATGGGAACCGAAAGGGAAGGTAATTCACGAGTAGGTCATGAGGATGATGTTTAAGGATTGTGGAGATACTGTATATTAGTACTGAGCCATGTCAAAGAGGATATTTATAACCAGAGAGGATAGGTCAAGCAGAAAAGAGAAGTAAAGATGAGTGAACCAAATGATGGGGGCTAGAGGAGAGGGGTTATCTAAAACGTTTTTGATTAACATGGAAAGGAATAGAGTCACACACACACACACACACACACACACACACACTACAATCAAATATGTATGTGTATAGACATACACATGTATTCATAAGAGAGGAAGACTATTTTGCCACAAATATCTACAAAGTTGCAAAATCACATGTACAGAATGTCACTATAAAATGACCCGAATTACGGAATTAAACAAACAGTGAAGCTCAAAGTCAAAAAACAAAAAATACAAAAAAAAAACTAAATAATGCACTACTGCCTCATAAAAAGTGTATTCTCTCTCTCTTTCAGGGTTATTCGTGATGCAAAGACTGAAATACAAAAACCAAATACTTAAATGTTTATCTTGTATAATGAAGAAAATGTGAAACAGAAAACAGAGATACATTACTGTAAAATCGATGTAACTGTTCTCTTTGTATATAAAAGTTTAATAAAGGTTGAAAGACGGTTCAAATCTCGCCACTTCCAGGAAAAATTAATTGATATTTGTAAGTTTAGGGACTGATGACCCCGTAGTTAAGTCCCATAAGCTATACAAACATTTGGACATTTGAAGTGTACGCTTGTGTTAGCAACAAACCTGTTCTAAGTGTAAAGTGTTGTGCTCTATTAACGACCCCGTCTTCGAATTCAGTTTTAAACGTGACACTATTTGATGGAGACGCCCGGTAGACTGCAAAACATCTGCACCATCGTGGCTCCGATTAGGCAGCGTAAGAGCCGTCATGCGGACAACAACCGGAATAGAAAGAATATACTTACTACATCCTTCCGAAGGTCAGTTTCATCAAAACATAGACCGGTTGTTAGGCTCCGTTTGGAGCCAGTTTCCTAGTTATTGATCTTGTCTTGTATCCTCGTAATGGCAGTTCCGGAGAATCCTTCCACTCTGTCTGTACGCCTTCCTTACGATGACGATAACCGGCGCCAGACCCTCCTGTCGTGGCTTCATCATTATCGTAACGGTCTTAAGACGCCTTGAAGAAGAAACCGTTTCTGTCTATTTGCTCTTTGGGATCGTGGTAAGGTTTCACCCGGAAGACGTGAACAATTTCTCTTCGTTTTTGTCGTTTCGAGAACGGCTCCGAATCCTCTTCACATGTGACGTCTGACGGACAGCGCATAACACAACATGGACCAAAGTATCGCTTCAGTCACTTTCAAGATAGCTCAATTTTCGTTACAGGAGTAAACATCGATACCAGATCACCTGGGCTGTACACAACAGATCTGTGCTTGTCGTTATCTCACTTACGGTTTGTATGCGAGCCAGTTCTCTTACTTCTTGACCTTGGTGATGAGTTGCTTCACATAGTCATCGTCAGTTTCGTCCGGTTGGAACGAGAACAGCGTATCCGTTGTCGTCTCAGTTTTACGGCCATGGAGCAGGAAAAAAAGGCGCGAAGACTGTCGTGTCTTGCCTTGCTGTATTATAAGCAAATCTCATGACTGGCAGTATTGTATCCCAATCCTTCTGTTCAACATCGACCTACATGGATAGCATATCTGATAACATTAAAACGTTCTGTAAGTCCCTTTGCCTGAGGATGGTGGACAATGTCGCAACGTGACATTACTTCTGATACTAGTTTTGATTGGAATACTGCCGGCCGCGGTGGCCGAGGGGACTAAGGCGCTCCAGTCACGGTCTGCTCGGCCACTACGGTCGGGGGTTCGAATCCCCCTCGGGCATGGATATTTGTGCCGTCCTAGTTCGTAAGTAGTTCATAAGTAGTTTGTAAGTTTAGGGACTGATGACCCCGTAGTTAAGTCCCATAGATTATACAAACATTTGAAATTTTTTTTTTTTTTTTTTTTTTTTTTTTTTTTTTTTTTTTTTTTTTTTTATTGGAATACTTTTCCAATATATCATCACACATGATGCACTATGCTACAAAATAATGTCTTCTACGAGGAATTCAGCGATCTATGGAGCTTCTACACTGTGCACAAGTTTGGTGACAGCCTAGGGGGAGGGGGGTGGGTGAGATATTCAGTGCAGACTATTATCCATCGTTACCTGTTGTCGCCGTCGGGAATATACCTAAAAGGTCGATTCCAGTCCGGTGAAATGGTGCTACTGCGGGTGGAGCTGGTACCAGATGCACGGAAGGTAGCTGCGGCACTTGCTTCCGTCGCTGGCACTGCTTCCAGTGACTCACATAGTGCTGACAGATCGGTAGAGACCTTCCCAGTAATACCTGCGCTTGATTCTGTCTAGGGTCTTCTTGAATCCCAGATGACCGGCTATTGCAGAAAAACTTTAGGTTAATGAATCAATCAAAATGGAATACGACCTCACATTGAGTGTACATGTTTCAACTTCTTAACATTTAAATTAATACTGGATGTTAACAAGTTTCGCTTCTTTAGAAACGCTTTACTTCCCATAAACATTCTGAATTATATATCTTCAAATCAAATGTTTGTATAGCTTATGGGACTTAACTACAGGGTCATCAGTCCCTAAACTTACAAACTACTTATTAACTAGCTTATCCTAAGGACGGCACAAATATCCATGCCCGATGGGGGATTCGAACCCCCGACCGTAGTGGCCGTGCAGACCGTGACTGGAGCGCCTCAGTCCCCTCGGCCACCGCGGCCGGCTTTATATCTTCTCTACTTCGGCCATCATAAGTTATTTTGCTACCCAAATAACAAAATTCATCTACTACTTTCATTATCTCATTGCCTAATCTAATTCCTTCAACATTGCCTGATTTTCTAAAATTACATTCCATTACCCTCGTTTAAATCTTGTTAATGTTCATCTTATATCTTCCTTTCAAGACACAGTCCATTCCGTTTAATTGCTCTTCCAGGACTACTATGTCATCAGCAAACCGCAATGATTTTATTCCCTCTCCCTGGACTTTAATTCGCTCTCCAAATTTCTTCTTGAATTCCTTCACAGCTTGCTCAAAGTATAGGTAGAATAACATTGGGGAAAGGCAACAACCCTGTCTTACTTCCTTCCCAACCACTACACCCCTTTCATGACCTTAGACTCAAATAATTGCTGTCTGGTTTTTGTACAAACTGAATATAACTCTTTTAACCCTTTATTTTACCCCTGCAGCCTTTAGGGTCTGAAAAAGTGTATTCCAGTCAACATTGTAAAGGCTTTCTCCAGATCTATAAATGCTAACAATGTAGGTTTCCCTTTCCTTAATCTATCTTCTAAGAAAAGTCGTAATGGCAGTATTGCCTCACACGAAATTTCTCTTAAATCCTAGCCGGCCGCGGTGGCCGAGGTGACTGAGGCGCTCCAGTCACGGTCAGCACGGCCACTACGGTCGGGGGTTCGAATCCCCCTTCGGGCATGGATATTTGTGCCGTCCTAGTTCGTAAGTAGTTCATAAGTAGTTTGTAAGTTTAGGGACTGATGACCCCGTAGTTAAGTCCCATAAGCTTAACAAACATTTGAACATTTTTTTTCTTAAATCCTAATTGATCTTCCCCAAGGTTGGATTACAACAGTTTTTCCATTCGTATGTCAATAATTCGTGTTACTATTTTGCAACCATGACTCATTAAACTGATAGTTCTGTAATTTTCACATTTGCCCGCACTTGCTTTCTTAGGAATCGGAGTCACTATGAAAGTAGCATGTTAAATTTTATATGCAAGATCTCGGGCAGTTGAGATATGCAAATGCAAGTTAAAACGCTATCTGCTGCTCTAAATTACTTTAGGGGTGGCCACAATACTTGCGCAATGGAAATTTATCTAACTGCTAACTCCTTATGGAGCAGCCAACGTTTTAACAGTCACAAATATTATATAAAGAGAAGAATAGATAATTAAACATGCGACTGGGAGCATGAAATTGTAAATCAGAGGTTCGATACTTTAAATTATTATCCATTCTATAAAATCAAGAGGCAAAATTTGGGGAGACCAAATAAGTACAATAAAGTACATACCTTGTACAACAGTGAATTAAATTATAAAGTTACTGCCTGTAATAAAATGGTTTCTGTCCTTTATGAATATGGAGACAACATGGGAGGATATTTGTAAATACACAGAGGATAAAGGAAAGCACATTCATTTACTCACAGCCATGCGCACAATGCTTGCTACACATTACGCAAGCGGGAATACTTCATAGCAGCGGCAAAACGAAGTGTTGGCGGCGTTTTGACGAGATGGCGGGTGTCTTCAAGCACAATTAAAATCAAATTATGCACCAAACGAACTTATATGCAGGGAGGCAGCAGCATACTATCCTTAAGTCCCATGTGGTGTGCGATCACAATGAATTTCATAGAATCTACAAAAAGAAATTAATTTAGAATAAACAAGTAAAGCACACGTGAGAATTCATATAGAACAAAGGTAGTGTCATGTAACTAGATTCCATTTTGTGTGCCAGCCCACCACAGAATTATAACAGGTTTTCGCTTGGTAGGCGATGTGAGATGTTGGCGATGTGAGATGTTTCTTTTATTTAACTTCAAAACATATCGATTTCGTCGCTATGATGGGACATCATCAGTGCTGTAAAATATGCTGCACATGCCCAGCTAGGCAAATTCTTCATGTAACTAGATTCCATTTTGTGTGCCAGCCCACCACAGAATTATAACAGGTTTTCGCTTGGTAGGCGATGTGAGATGTTGGCGATGTGAGATGTTTCTTTTATTTAACTTCAAAACATATCGATTTCGTCGCTATGATGGGACATCATCAGTGCTGTAAAATATGCTGCACATGCCCAGCTAGGCAAAATCTTCATGTAACTAGATTCCATTTTGTGTGCCAGCCCACCACAGAATTATAACAGGTTTTCGCTTGGTAGGCGACGTGAGATGTTGGCGATGTGAGATGTTTCTTTTATTTAACTTCAAAACATATCGATTTCGTCCCTATGATGGGACATCATCAGTGCTGTAAAATATGCTGCACATGCCCAGCTAGGCAAAATCTTCATGTAACTAGATTCCATTTTGTGTGCCAGCCCACCACAGAATTATAACAGGTTTTCGCTTGGTAGGCGACGTGAGATGTTGGCGATGTGAGATGTTTCTTTTATTTAACTTCAAAACATATCGATTTCGTCGCTATGATGGGGCATCATCAGTGCTGTAAAATATGCTGCACATGCCCAGCTAGGCAAAATCTTCATGTAACTAGATTCCATTTTGTGTGCCAGCCCACCACAGAATTATAACAGGTTTTCGCTTGGTAGGCGATGTGAGATGTTGGCGATGTGAGATGTTTCTTTTATTTAACTTCAAAACATATCGATTTCGTCGCTATGATGGGACATCATCAGTGCTGTAAAATATGCTGCACATGCCCAGCTAGGCAAAATCTTCATGTAACTAGATTCCATTTTGTGTGCCAGCCCACCACAGAATTATAACAGGTTTTCGCTTGGTAGGCGACGTGAGATGTTGGCGATGTGAGATGTTTCTTTTATTTAACTTCAAAACATATCGATTTCGTCCCTATGATGGGACATCATCAGTGCTGTAAAATATGCTGCACATGCCCAGCTAGGCAAAATCTTCATGTAACTAGATTCCATTTTGTGTGCCAGCCCACCACAGAATTATAACAGGTTTTCGCTTGGTAGGCGATGTGAGATGTTGGCGATGTGAGATGTTTCTTTTATTTAACTTCAAAACATATCGATTTCGTCGCTATGATGGGGCATCATCAGTGCTGTAAAATATGCTGCACATGCCCAGCTAGGCAAAATCTTCATGTAACTAGATTCCATTTTGTGTGCCAGCCCACCACAGAATTATAACAGGTTTTCGCTTGGTAGGCGATGTGAGATGTTGGCGATGTGAGATGTTTCTTTTATTTAACTTCAAAACATATCGATTTCGTCGCTATGATGGGACATCATCAGTGCTGCAAAATATGCTGCACATGCCCAGCTAGGCAAAATCTTCATGTAACTAGATTCCATTTTGTGTGCCAGCCCACCACAGAATTATAACAGGTTTTCGCTTGGTAGGCGATGTGAGATGTTGGCGATGTGAGATGTTTCTTTTATTTAACTTCAAAACATATCGATTTCGTCGCTATGATGGGGCATCATCAGTGCTGTAAAATATGCTGCACATGCCCAGCTAGGCAAAATCTTCATGTAACTAGATTCCATTTTGTGTGCCAGCCCACCACAGAATTATAACAGGTTTTCGCTTGGTAGGCGATGTGAGATGTTGGCGATGTGAGATGTTTCTTTTATTTAACTTCAAAACATATCGATTTCGTCGCTATGATGGGGCATCATCAGTGCTGTAAAATATGCTGCACATGCCCAGCTAGGCAAAATCTTCATGTAACTAGATTCCATTTTGTGTGCCAGCCCACCACAGAATTATAACAGGTTTTCGCTTGGTAGGCGATGTGAGATGTTGGCGATGTGAGATGTTTCTTTTATTTAACTTCAAAACATATCGATTTCGTCGCTATGATGGGGCATCATCAGTGCTGTAAAATATGCTGCACATGCCCAGCTAGGCAAAATCTTCATGTAACTAGATTCCATTTTGTGTGCCAGCCCACCACAGAATTATAACAGGTTTTCGCTTGGTAGGCGATGTGAGATGTTGGCGATGTGAGATGTTTCTTTTATTTAACTTCAAAACATATCGATTTCGTCGCTATGATGGGACATCATCAGTGCTGTAAAATATGCTGCACATGCCCAGCTAGGCAAAATCTTCATGTAACTAGATTCCATTTTGTGTGCCAGCCCACCACAGAATTATAACAGGTTTTCGCTTGGTAGGCGATGTGAGATGTTGGCGATGTGAGATGTTTCTTTTATTTAACTTCAAAACATATCGATTTCGTCCCTATGATGGGACATCATCAGTGCTGTAAAATATGCTGCACATGCCCAGCTAGGCAAAATCTTCATGTAACTAGATTCCATTTTGTGTGCCAGCCCACCACAGAATTATAACAGGTTTTCGCTTGGTAGGCGATGTGAGATGTTGGCGATGTGAGATGTTTCTTTTATTTAACTTCAAAACATATCGATTTCGTCGCTATGATGGGACATCATCAGTGCTGTAAAATATGCTGCACATGCCCAGCTAGGCAAAATCTTCATGTAACTAGATTCCATTTTGTGTGCCAGCCCACCACAGAATTATAACAGGTTTTCGCTTGGTAGGCGATGTGAGATGTTGGCGATGTGAGATGTTTCTTTTATTTAACTTCAAAACATATCGATTTCGTCGCTATGATGGGGCATCATCAGTGCTGTAAAATATGCTGCACATGCCCAGCTAGGCAAAATCTTCATGTAACTAGATTCCATTTTGTGTGCCAGCCCACCACAGAATTATAACAGGTTTTCGCTTGGTAGGCGATGTGAGATGTTGGCGATGTGAGATGTTTCTTTTATTTAACTTCAAAACATATCGATTTCGTCGCTATGATGGGGCATCATCAGTGCTGTAAAATATGCTGCACATGCCCAGCTAGGCAAAATCTTCATGTAACTAGATTCCATTTTGTGTGCCAGCCCACCACAGAATTATAACAGGTTTTCGCTTGGTAGGCGATGTGAGATGTTGGCGATGTGAGATGTTTCTTTTATTTAACTTCAAAACATATCGATTTCGTCGCTATGATGGGACATCATCAGTGCTGTAAAATATGCTGCACATGCCCAGCTAGGCAAAATCTTCATGTAACTAGATTCCATTTTGTGTGCCAGCCCACCACAGAATTATAACAGGTTTTCGCTTGGTAGGCGACGTGAGATGTTGGCGATGTGAGATGTTTCTTTTATTTAACTTCAAAACATATCGATTTCGTCCCTATGATGGGACATCATCAGTGCTGTAAAATATGCTGCACATGCCCAGCTAGGCAAAATCTTCATGTAACTAGATTCCATTTTGTGTGCCAGCCCACCACAGAATTATAACAGGTTTTCGCTTGGTAGGCGATGTGAGATGTTGGCGATGTGAGATGTTTCTTTTATTTAACTTCAAAACATATCGATTTCGTCGCTATGATGGGGCATCATCAGTGCTGTAAAATATGCTGCACATGCCCAGCTAGGCAAAATCTTCATGTAACTAGATTCCATTTTGTGTGCCAGCCCACCACAGAATTATAACAGGTTTTCGCTTGGTAGGCGATGTGAGATGTTGGCGATGTGAGATGTTTCTTTTATTTAACTTCAAAACATATCGATTTCGTCGCTATGATGGGACATCATCAGTGCTGCAAAATATGCTGCACATGCCCAGCTAGGCAAAATCTTCATGTAACTAGATTCCATTTTGTGTGCCAGCCCACCACAGAATTATAACAGGTTTTCGCTTGGTAGGCGATGTGAGATGTTGGCGATGTGAGATGTTTCTTTTATTTAACTTCAAAACATATCGATTTCGTCGCTATGATGGGGCATCATCAGTGCTGTAAAATATGCTGCACATGCCCAGCTAGGCAAAATCTTCATGTAACTAGATTCCATTTTGTGTGCCAGCCCACCACAGAATTATAACAGGTTTTCGCTTGGTAGGCGACGTGAGATGTTGGCGATGTGAGATGTTTCTTTTATTTAACTTCAAAACATATCGATTTCGTCGCTATGATGGGGCATCATCAGTGCTGTAAAATATGCTGCACATGCCCAGCTAGGCAAAATCTTCATGTAACTAGATTCCATTTTGTGTGCCAGCCCACCACAGAATTATAACAGGTTTTCGCTTGGTAGGCGATGTGAGATGTTGGCGATGTGAGATGTTTCTTTTATTTAACTTCAAAACATATCGATTTCGTCGCTATGATGGGGCATCATCAGTGCTGTAAAATATGCTGCACATGCCCAGCTAGGCAAAATCTTCATGTAACTAGATTCCATTTTGTGTGCCAGCCCACCACAGAATTATAACAGGTTTTCGCTTGGTAGGCGATGTGAGATGTTGGCGATGTGAGATGTTTCTTTTATTTAACTTCAAAACATATCGATTTCGTCGCTATGATGGGGCATCATCAGTGCTGTAAAATATGCTGCACATGCCCAGCTAGGCAAAATCTTCATGTAACTAGATTCCATTTTGTGTGCCAGCCCACCACAGAATTATAACAGGTTTTCGCTTGGTAGGCGATGTGAGATGTTGGCGATGTGAGATGTTTCTTTTATTTAACTTCAAAACATATCGATTTCGTCGCTATGATGGGGCATCATCAGTGCTGTAAAATATGCTGCACATGCCCAGCTAGGCAAAATCTTCATGTAACTAGATTCCATTTTGTGTGCCAGCCCACCACAGAATTATAACAGGTTTTCGCTTGGTAGGCGATGTGAGATGTTGGCGATGTGAGATGTTTCTTTTATTTAACTTCAAAACATATCGATTTCGTCGCTATGATGGGACATCATCAGTGCTGTAAAATATGCTGCACATGCCCAGCTAGGCAAAATCTTCATGTAACTAGATTCCATTTTGTGTGCCAGCCCACCACAGAATTATAACAGGTTTTCGCTTGGTAGGCGATGTGAGATGTTGGCGATGTGAGATGTTTCTTTTATTTAACTTCAAAACATATCGATTTCGTCGCTATGATGGGGCATCATCAGTGCTGTAAAATATGCTGCACATGCCCAGCTAGGCAAAATCTTCATGTAACTAGATTCCATTTTGTGTGCCAGCCCACCACAGAATTATAACAGGTTTTCGCTTGGTAGGCGATGTGAGATGTTGGCGATGTGAGATGTTTCTTTTATTTAACTTCAAAACATATCGATTTCGTCGCTATGATGGGACATCATCAGTGCTGTAAAATATGCTGCACATGCCCAGCTAGGCAAAATCTTCATGTAACTAGATTCCATTTTGTGTGCCAGCCCACCACAGAATTATAACAGGTTTTCGCTTGGTAGGCGATGTGAGATGTTGGCGATGTGAGATGTTTCTTTTATTTAACTTCAAAACATATCGATTTCGTCGCTATGATGGGGCATCATCAGTGCTGTAAAATATGCTGCACATGCCCAGCTAGGCAAAATCTTCATGTAACTAGATTCCATTTTGTGTGCCAGCCCACCACAGAATTATAACAGGTTTTCGCTTGGTAGGCGACGTGAGATGTTGGCGATGTGAGATGTTTCTTTTATTTAACTTCAAAACATATCGATTTCGTCGCTATGATGGGGCATCATCAGTGCTGTAAAATATGCTGCACATGCCCAGCTAGGCAAAATCTTCATGTAACTAGATTCCATTTTGTGTGCCAGCCCACCACAGAATTATAACAGGTTTTCGCTTGGTAGGCGATGTGAGATGTTGGCGATGTGAGATGTTTCTTTTATTTAACTTCAAAACATATCGATTTCGTCGCTATGATGGGACATCATCAGTGCTGTAAAATATGCTGCACATGCCCAGCTAGGCAAAATCTTCATGTAACTAGATTCCATTTTGTGTGCCAGCCCACCACAGAATTATAACAGGTTTTCGCTTGGTAGGCGATGTGAGATGTTGGCGATGTGAGATGTTTCTTTTATTTAACTTCAAAACATATCGATTTCGTCGCTATGATGGGACATCATCAGTGCTGTAAAATATGCTGCACATGCCCAGCTAGGCAAAATCTTCATGTAACTAGATTCCATTTTGTGTGCCAGCCCACCACAGAATTATAACAGGTTTTCGCTTGGTAGGCGATGTGAGATGTTGGCGATGTGAGATGTTTCTTTTATTTAACTTCAAAACATATCGATTTCGTCGCTATGATGGGGCATCATCAGTGCTGTAAAATATGCTGCACATGCCCAGCTAGGCAAAATCTTCATGTAACTAGATTCCATTTTGTGTGCCAGCCCACCACAGAATTATAACAGGTTTTCGCTTGGTAGGCGACGTGAGATGTTGGCGATGTGAGATGTTTCTTTTATTTAACTTCAAAACATATCGATTTCGTCGCTATGATGGGACATCATCAGTGCTGTAAAATATGCTGCACATGCCCAGCTAGGCAAAATCTTCATGTAACTAGATTCCATTTTGTGTGCCAGCCCACCACAGAATTATAACAGGTTTTCGCTTGGTAGGCGATGTGAGATGTTGGCGATGTGAGATGTTTCTTTTATTTAACTTCAAAACATATCGATTTCGTCGCTATGATGGGACATCATCAGTGCTGCAAAATATGCTGCACATGCCCAGCTAGGCAAAATCTTCATGTAACTAGATTCCATTTTGTGTGCCAGCCCACCACAGAATTATAACAGGTTTTCGCTTGGTAGGCGATGTGAGATGTTGGCGATGTGAGATGTTTCTTTTATTTAACTTCAAAACATATCGATTTCGTCGCTATGATGGGGCATCATCAGTGCTGTAAAATATGCTGCACATGCCCAGCTAGGCAAAATCTTCATGTAACTAGATTCCATTTTGTGTGCCAGCCCACCACAGAATTATAACAGGTTTTCGCTTGGTAGGCGACGTGAGATGTTGGCGATGTGAGATGTTTCTTTTATTTAACTTCAAAACATATCGATTTCGTCGCTATGATGGGGCATCATCAGTGCTGTAAAATATGCTGCACATGCCCAGCTAGGCAAAATCTTCATGTAACTAGATTCCATTTTGTGTGCCAGCCCACCACAGAATTATAACAGGTTTTCGCTTGGTAGGCGATGTGAGATGTTGGCGATGTGAGATGTTTCTTTTATTTAACTTCAAAACATATCGATTTCGTCGCTATGATGGGGCATCATCAGTGCTGTAAAATATGCTGCACATGCCCAGCTAGGCAAAATCTTCATGTAACTAGATTCCATTTTGTGTGCCAGCCCACCACAGAATTATAACAGGTTTTCGCTTGGTAGGCGATGTGAGATGTTGGCGATGTGAGATGTTTCTTTTATTTAACTTCAAAACATATCGATTTCGTCGCTATGATGGGGCATCATCAGTGCTGTAAAATATGCTGCACATGCCCAGCTAGGCAAAATCTTCATGTAACTAGATTCCATTTTGTGTGCCAGCCCACCACAGAATTATAACAGGTTTTCGCTTGGTAGGCGATGTGAGATGTTGGCGATGTGAGATGTTTCTTTTATTTAACTTCAAAACATATCGATTTCGTCGCTATGATGGGGCATCATCAGTGCTGTAAAATATGCTGCACATGCCCAGCTAGGCAAAATCTTCATGTAACTAGATTCCATTTTGTGTGCCAGCCCACCACAGAATTATAACAGGTTTTCGCTTGGTAGGCGATGTGAGATGTTGGCGATGTGAGATGTTTCTTTTATTTAACTTCAAAACATATCGATTTCGTCGCTATGATGGGACATCATCAGTGCTGTAAAATATGCTGCACATGCCCAGCTAGGCAAAATCTTCATGTAACTAGATTCCATTTTGTGTGCCAGCCCACCACAGAATTATAACAGGTTTTCGCTTGGTAGGCGATGTGAGATGTTGGCGATGTGAGATGTTTCTTTTATTTAACTTCAAAACATATCGATTTCGTCGCTATGATGGGGCATCATCAGTGCTGTAAAATATGCTGCACATGCCCAGCTAGGCAAAATCTTCATGTAACTAGATTCCATTTTGTGTGCCAGCCCACCACAGAATTATAACAGGTTTTCGCTTGGTAGGCGATGTGAGATGTTGGCGATGTGAGATGTTTCTTTTATTTAACTTCAAAACATATCGATTTCGTCGCTATGATGGGACATCATCAGTGCTGTAAAATATGCTGCACATGCCCAGCTAGGCAAAATCTTCATGTAACTAGATTCCATTTTGTGTGCCAGCCCACCACAGAATTATAACAGGTTTTCGCTTGGTAGGCGATGTGAGATGTTGGCGATGTGAGATGTTTCTTTTATTTAACTTCAAAACATATCGATTTCGTCGCTATGATGGGGCATCATCAGTGCTGTAAAATATGCTGCACATGCCCAGCTAGGCAAAATCTTCATGTAACTAGATTCCATTTTGTGTGCCAGCCCACCACAGAATTATAACAGGTTTTCGCTTGGTAGGCGATGTGAGATGTTGGCGATGTGAGATGTTTCTTTTATTTAACTTCAAAACATATCGATTTCGTCGCTATGATGGGACATCATCAGTGCTGTAAAATATGCTGCACATGCCCAGCTAGGCAAAATCTTCATGTAACTAGATTCCATTTTGTGTGCCAGCCCACCACAGAATTATAACAGGTTTTCGCTTGGTAGGCGATGTGAGATGTTGGCGATGTGAGATGTTTCTTTTATTTAACTTCAAAACATATCGATTTCGTCGCTATGATGGGGCATCATCAGTGCTGTAAAATATGCTGCACATGCCCAGCTAGGCAAAATCTTCATGTAACTAGATTCCATTTTGTGTGCCAGCCCACCACAGAATTATAACAGGTTTTCGCTTGGTAGGCGATGTGAGATGTTGGCGATGTGAGATGTTTCTTTTATTTAACTTCAAAACATATCGATTTCGTCGCTATGATGGGACATCATCAGTGCTGTAAAATATGCTGCACATGCCCAGCTAGGCAAAATCTTCATGTAACTAGATTCCATTTTGTGTGCCAGCCCACCACAGAATTATAACAGGTTTTCGCTTGGTAGGCGATGTGAGATGTTGGCGATGTGAGATGTTTCTTTTATTTAACTTCAAAACATATCGATTTCGTCGCTATGATGGGGCATCATCAGTGCTGTAAAATATGCTGCACATGCCCAGCTAGGCAAAATCTTCATGTAACTAGATTCCATTTTGTGTGCCAGCCCACCACAGAATTATAACAGGTTTTCGCTTGGTAGGCGATGTGAGATGTTGGCGATGTGAGATGTTTCTTTTATTTAACTTCAAAACATATCGATTTCGTCGCTATGATGGGACATCATCAGTGCTGTAAAATATGCTGCACATGCCCAGCTAGGCAAAATCTTCATGTAACTAGATTCCATTTTGTGTGCCAGCCCACCACAGAATTATAACAGGTTTTCGCTTGGTAGGCGATGTGAGATGTTGGCGATGTGAGATGTTTCTTTTATTTAACTTCAAAACATATCGATTTCGTCGCTATGATGGGGCATCATCAGTGCTGTAAAATATGCTGCACATGCCCAGCTAGGCAAAATCTTCATGTAACTAGATTCCATTTTGTGTGCCAGCCCACCACAGAATTATAACAGGTTTTCGCTTGGTAGGCGATGTGAGATGTTGGCGATGTGAGATGTTTCTTTTATTTAACTTCAAAACATATCGATTTCGTCGCTATGATGGGACATCATCAGTGCTGTAAAATATGCTGCACATGCCCAGCTAGGCAAAATCTTCATGTAACTAGATTCCATTTTGTGTGCCAGCCCACCACAGAATTATAACAGGTTTTCGCTTGGTAGGCGATGTGAGATGTTGGCGATGTGAGATGTTGGCGATGTGAGATGTTTCTTTTATTTAACTTCAAAACATATCGATTTCGTCGCTATGATGGGACATCATCAGTGCTGTAAAATATGCTGCACATGCCCAGCTAGGCAAAATCTTCATGTAACTAGATTCCATTTTGTGTGCCAGCCCACCACAGAATTATAACAGGTTTTCGCTTGGTAGGCGATGTGAGATGTTGGCGATGTGAGATGTTTCTTTTATTTAACTTCAAAACATATCGATTTCGTCGCTATGATGGGGCATCATCAGTGCTGTAAAATATGCTGCACATGCCCAGCTAGGCAAAATCTTCATGTAACTAGATTCCATTTTGTGTGCCAGCCCACCACAGAATTATAACAGGTTTTCGCTTGGTAGGCGATGTGAGATGTTGGCGATGTGAGATGTTTCTTTTATTTAACTTCAAAACATATCGATTTCGTCGCTATGATGGGACATCATCAGTGCTGTAAAATATGCTGCACATGCCCAGCTAGGCAAAATCTTCATGTAACTAGATTCCATTTTGTGTGCCAGCCCACCACAGAATTATAACAGGTTTTCGCTTGGTAGGCGATGTGAGATGTTGGCGATGTGAGATGTTGGCGATGTGAGATGTTTCTTTTATTTAACTTCAAAACATATCGATTTCGTCGCTATGATGGGACATCATCAGTGCTGTAAAATATGCTGCACATGCCCAGCTAGGCAAAATCTTCATGTAACTAGATTCCATTTTGTGTGCCAGCCCACCACAGAATTATAACAGGTTTTCGCTTGGTAGGCGATGTGAGATGTTGGCGATGTGAGATGTTTCTTTTATTTAACTTCAAAACATATCGATTTCGTCGCTATGATGGGGCATCATCAGTGCTGTAAAATATGCTGCACATGCCCAGCTAGGCAAAATCTTCATGTAACTAGATTCCATTTTGTGTGCCAGCCCACCACAGAATTATAACAGGTTTTCGCTTGGTAGGCGATGTGAGATGTTGGCGATGTGAGATGTTTCTTTTATTTAACTTCAAAACATATCGATTTCGTCCCTATGATGGGACATCATCAGTGCTGTAAAATATGCTGCACATGCCCAGCTAGGCAAAATCTTCATGTAACTAGATTCCATTTTGTGTGCCAGCCCACCACAGAATTATAACAGGTTTTCGCTTGGTAGGCGATGTGAGATGTTGGCGATGTGAGATGTTTCTTTTATTTAACTTCAAAACATATCGATTTCGTCGCTATGATGGGACATCATCAGTGCTGTAAAATATGCTGCACATGCCCAGCTAGGCAAAATCTTCATGTAACTAGATTCCATTATGTGTGCCAGCCCACCACAGAATTATAACAGGTTTTCGCTTGGTAGGCGATGTGAGATGTTGGCGATGTGAGATGTTTCTTTTATTTAACTTCAAAACATATCGATTTCGCCGCTATGATGGGGCATCATCAGTGCTGTAAAATATGCTGCACATGCCCAGCTAGGCAAAATCTTCATGTAACTAGATTCCATTTTGTGTGCCAGCCCACCACAGAATTATAACAGGTTTTCGCTTGGTAGGCGATGTGAGATGTTGGCGATGTGAGATGTTTCTTTTATTTAACTTCAAAACATATCGATTTCGTCCCTATGATGGGACATCATCAGTGCTGTAAAATATGCTGCACATGCCCAGCTAGGCAAAATCTTCATGTAACTAGATTCCATTTTGTGTGCCAGCCCACCACAGAATTATAACAGGTTTTCGCTTGGTAGGCGATGTGAGATGTTGGCGATGTGAGATGTTTCTTTTATTTAACTTCAAAACATATCGATTTCGTCCCTATGATGGGGCATCATCAGTGCTGTAAAATATGCTGCACATGCCCAGCTAGGCAAAATCTTCATGTAACTAGATTCCATTTTGTGTGCCAGCCCACCACAGAATTATAACAGGTTTTCGCTTGGTAGGCGATGTGAGATGTTGGCGATGTGAGATGTTTCTTTTATTTAACTTCAAAACATATCGATTTCGTCGCTATGATGGGACATCATCAGTGCTGTAAAATATGCTGCACATGCCCAGCTAGGCAAAATCTTCATGTAACTAGATTCCATTTTGTGTGCCAGCCCACCACAGAATTATAACAGGTTTTCGCTTGGTAGGCGATGTGAGATGTTGGCGATGTGAGATGTTTCTTTTATTTAACTTCAAAACATATCGATTTCGTCCCTATGATGGGGCATCATCAGTGCTGTAAAATATGCTGCACATGCCCAGCTAGGCAAAATCTTCATGTAACTAGATTCCATTTTGTGTGCCAGCCCACCACAGAATTATAACAGGTTTTCGCTTGGTAGGCGATGTGAGATGTTGGCGATGTGAGATGTTTCTTTTATTTAACTTCAAAACATATCGATTTCGTCGCTATGATGGGACATCATCAGTGCTGTAAAATATGCTGCACATGCCCAGCTAGGCAAAATCTTCATGTAACTAGATTCCATTTTGTGTGCCAGCCCACCACAGAATTATAACAGGTTTTCGCTTGGTAGGCGATGTGAGATGTTGGCGATGTGAGATGTTTCTTTTATTTAACTTCAAAACATATCGATTTCGTCGCTATGATGGGACATCATCAGTGCTGTAAAATATGCTGCACATGCCCAGCTAGGCAAAATCTTCATGTAACTAGATTCCATTTTGTGTGCCAGCCCACCACAGAATTATAACAGGTTTTCGCTTGGTAGGCGATGTGAGATGTTAGCGATGTGAGATGTTTCTTTTATTTAACTTCAAAACATATCGATTTCGTCCCTATGATGGGGCATCATCAGTGCTGTAAAATATGCTGCACATGCCCAGCTAGGCAAAATCTTCATGTAACTAGATTCCATTTTGTGTGCCAGCCCACCACAGAATTATAACAGGTTTTCGCTTGGTAGGCGATGTGAGATGTTGGCGATGTGAGATGTTTCTTTTATTTAACTTCAAAACATATCGATTTCGTCGCTATGATGGGACATCATCAGTGCTGTAAAATATGCTGCACATGCCCAGCTAGGCAAAATCTTCATGTAACTAGATTCCATTTTGTGTGCCAGCCCACCACAGAATTATAACAGGTTTTCGCTTGGTAGGCGATGTGAGATGTTGGCGATGTGAGATGTTTCTTTTATTTAACTTCAAAACATATCGATTTCGTCCCTATGATGGGGCATCATCAGTGCTGTAAAATATGCTGCACATGCCCAGCTAGGCAAAATCTTCATGTAACTAGATTCCATTTTGTGTGCCAGCCCACCACAGAATTATAACAGGTTTTCGCTTGGTAGGCGATGTGAGATGTTGGCGATGTGAGATGTTTCTTTTATTTAACTTCAAAACATATCGATTTCGTCGCTATGATGGGACATCATCAGTGCTGTAAAATATGCTGCACATGCCCAGCTAGGCAAAATCTTCATGTAACTAGATTCCATTTTGTGTGCCAGCCCACCACAGAATTATAACAGGTTTTCGCTTGGTAGGCGATGTGAGATGTTGGCGATGTGAGATGTTTCTTTTATTTAACTTCAAAACATATCGATTTCGTCGCTATGATGGGACATCATCAGTGCTGTAAAATATGCTGCACATGCCCAGCTAGGCAAAATCTTCATGTAACTAGATTCCATTTTGTGTGCCAGCCCACCACAGAATTATAACAGGTTTTCGCTTGGTAGGCGATGTGAGATGTTGGCGATGTGAGATGTTTCTTTTATTTAACTTCAAAACATATCGATTTCGTCGCTATGATGGGACATCATCAGTGCTGTAAAATATGCTGCACATGCCCAGCTAGGCAAAATCTTCATGTAACTAGATTCCATTTTGTGTGCCAGCCCACCACAGAATTATAACAGGTTTTCGCTTGGTAGGCGATGTGAGATGTTGGCGATGTGAGATGTTTCTTTTATTTAACTTCAAAACATATCGATTTCGTCGCTATGATGGGACATCATCAGTGCTGTAAAATATGCTGCACATGCCCAGCTAGGCAAAATCTTCATGTAACTAGATTCCATTTTGTGTGCCAGCCCACCACAGAATTATAACAGGTTTTCGCTTGGTAGGCGACGTGAGATGTTGGCGATGTGAGATGTTTCTTTTATTTAACTTCAAAACATATCGATTTCGTCGCTATGATGGGACATCATCAGTGCTGTAAAATATGCTGCACATGCCCAGCTAGGCAAAATCTTCATGTAACTAGATTCCATTTTGTGTGCCAGCCCACCACAGAATTATAACAGGTTTTCGCTTGGTAGGCGATGTGAGATGTTGGCGATGTGAGATGTTTCTTTTATTTAACTTCAAAACATATCGATTTCGTCCCTATGATGGGACATCATCAGTGCTGTAAAATATGCTGCACATGCCCAGCTAGGCAAAATCTTCATGTAACTAGATTCCATTTTGTGTGCCAGCCCACCACAGAATTATAACAGGTTTTCGCTTGGTAGGCGATGTGAGATGTTGGCGATGTGAGATGTTTCTTTTATTTAACTTCAAAACATATCGATTTCGTCCCTATGATGGGGCATCATCAGTGCTGTAAAATATGCTGCACATGCCCAGCTAGGCAAAATCTTCATGTAACTAGATTCCATTTTGTGTGCCAGCCCACCACAGAATTATAACAGGTTTTCGCTTGGTAGGCGACGTGAGATGTTGGCGATGTGAGATGTTTCTTTAATTTAACTTCAAAACATATCGATTTCGTCGCTATGATGGGACATCATCAGTGCTGTAAAATATGCTGCACATGCCCAGCTAGGCAAAATCTTCATGTAACTAGATTCCATTTTGTGTGCCAGCCCACCACAGAATTATAACAGGTTTTCGCTTGGTAGGCGATGTGAGATGTTGGCGATGTGAGATGTTTCTTTTATTTAACTTCAAAACATATCGATTTCGTCCCTATGATGGGACATCATCAGTGCTGTAAAATATGCTGCACATGCCCAGCTAGGCAAAATCTTCATGTAACTAGATTCCATTTTGTGTGCCAGCCCACCACAGAATTATAACAGGTTTTCGCTTGGTAGGCGATGTGAGATGTTGGCGATGTGAGATGTTTCTTTTATTTAACTTCAAAACATATCGATTTCGTCGCTATGATGGGGCATCATCAGTGCTGTAAAATATGCTGCACATGCCCAGCTAGGCAAAATCTTCATGTAACTAGATTCCATTTTGTGTGCCAGCCCACCACAGAATTATAACAGGTTTTCGCTTGGTAGGCGATGTGAGATGTTGGCGATGTGAGATGTTTCTTTTATTTAACTTCAAAACATATCGATTTCGTCCCTATGATGGGACATCATCAGTGCTGTAAAATATGCTGCACATGCCCAGCTAGGCAAAATCTTCATGTAACTAGATTCCATTTTGTGTGCCAGCCCACCACAGAATTATAACAGGTTTTCGCTTGGTAGGCGATGTGAGATGTTGGCGATGTGAGATGTTTCTTTTATTTAACTTCAAAACATATCGATTTCGTCCCTATGATGGGGCATCATCAGTGCTGTAAAATATGCTGCACATGCCCAGCTAGGCAAAATCTTCATGTAACTAGATTCCATTTTGTGTGCCAGCCCACCACAGAATTATAACAGGTTTTCGCTTGGTAGGCGATGTGAGATGTTGGCGATGTGAGATGTTTCTTTTATTTAACTTCAAAACATATCGATTTCGTCGCTATGATGGGGCATCATCAGTGCTGTAAAATATGCTGCACATGCCCAGCTAGGCAAAATCTTCATGTAACTAGATTCCATTTTGTGTGCCAGCCCACCACAGAATTATAACAGGTTTTCGCTTGGTAGGCGATGTGAGATGTTGGCGATGTGAGATGTTTCTTTTATTTAACTTCAAAACATATCGATTTCGTCCCTATGATGGGGCATCATCAGTGCTGTAAAATATGCTGCACATGCCCAGCTAGGCAAAATCTTCATGTAACTAGATTCCATTTTGTGTGCCAGCCCACCACAGAATTATAACAGGTTTTCGCTTGGTAGGCGATGTGAGATGTTGGCGATGTGAGATGTTTCTTTTATTTAACTTCAAAACATATCGATTTCGTCGCTATGATGGGGCATCATCAGTGCTGTAAAATATGCTGCACATGCCCAGCTAGGCAAAATCTTCATGTAACTAGATTCCATTTTGTGTGCCAGCCCACCACAGAATTATAACAGGTTTTCGCTTGGTAGGCGATGTGAGATGTTGGCGATGTGAGATGTTTCTTTTATTTAACTTCAAAACATATCGATTTCGTCCCTATGATGGGACATCATCAGTGCTGTAAAATATGCTGCACATGCCCAGCTAGGCAAAATCTTCATGTAACTAGATTCCATTTTGTGTGCCAGCCCACCACAGAATTATAACAGGTTTTCGCTTGGTAGGCGATGTGAGATGTTGGCGATGTGAGATGTTTCTTTTATTTAACTTCAAAACATATCGATTTCGTCGCTATGATGGGGCATCATCAGTGCTGTAAAATATGCTGCACATGCCCAGCTAGGCAAAATCTTCATGTAACTAGATTCCATTTTGTGTGCCAGCCCACCACAGAATTATAACAGGTTTTCGCTTGGTAGGCGATGTGAGATGTTGGCGATGTGAGATGTTTCTTTTATTTAACTTCAAAACATATCGATTTCGTCGCTATGATGGGGCATCATCAGTGCTGTAAAATATGCTGCACATGCCCAGCTAGGCAAAATCTTCATGTAACTAGATTCCATTTTGTGTGCCAGCCCACCACAGAATTATAACAGGTTTTCGCTTGGTAGGCGATGTGAGATGTTGGCGATGTGAGATGTTTCTTTTATTTAACTTCAAAACATATCGATTTCGTCGCTATGATGGGGCATCATCAGTGCTGTAAAATATGCTGCACATGCCCAGCTAGGCAAAATCTTCATGTAACTAGATTCCATTTTGTGTGCCAGCCCACCACAGAATTATAACAGGTTTTCGCTTGGTAGGCGACGTGAGATGTTGGCGATGTGAGATGTTTCTTTTATTTAACTTCAAAACATATCGATTTCGTCGCTATGATGGGGCATCATCAGTGCTGTAAAATATGCTGCACATGCCCAGCTAGGCAAAATCTTCATGTAACTAGATTCCATTTTGTGTGCCAGCCCACCACAGAATTATAACAGGTTTTCGCTTGGTAGGCGATGTGAGATGTTGGCGATGTGAGATGTTTCTTTTATTTAACTTCAAAACATATCGATTTCGTCGCTATGATGGGGCATCATCAGTGCTGTAAAATATGCTGCACATGCCCAGCTAGGCAAAATCTTCATGTAACTAGATTCCATTTTGTGTGCCAGCCCACCACAGAATTATAACAGGTTTTCGCTTGGTAGGCGATGTGAGATGTTGGCGATGTGAGATGTTTCTTTTATTTAACTTCAAAACATATCGATTTCGTCGCTATGATGGGGCATCATCAGTGCTGTAAAATATGCTGCACATGCCCAGCTAGGCAAAATCTTCATGTAACTAGATTCCATTTTGTGTGCCAGCCCACCACAGAATTATAACAGGTTTTCGCTTGGTAGGCGACGTGAGATGTTGGCGATGTGAGATGTTTCTTTTATTTAACTTCAAAACATATCGATTTCGTCGCTATGATGGGGCATCATCAGTGCTGTAAAATATGCTGCACATGCCCAGCTAGGCAAAATCTTCATGTAACTAGATTCCATTTTGTGTGCCAGCCCACCACAGAATTATAACAGGTTTTCGCTTGGTAGGCGATGTGAGATGTTGGCGATGTGAGATGTTTCTTTTATTTAACTTCAAAACATATCGATTTCGTCGCTATGATGGGGCATCATCAGTGCTGTAAAATATGCTGCACATGCCCAGCTAGGCAAAATCTTCATGTAACTAGATTCCATTTTGTGTGCCAGCCCACCACAGAATTATAACAGGTTTTCGCTTGGTAGGCGATGTGAGATGTTGGCGATGTGAGATGTTTCTTTTATTTAACTTCAAAACATATCGATTTCGTCGCTATGATGGGGCATCATCAGTGCTGTAAAATATGCTGCACATGCCCAGCTAGGCAAAATCTTCATGTAACTAGATTCCATTTTGTGTGCCAGCCCACCACAGAATTATAACAGGTTTTCGCTTGGTAGGCGATGTGAGATGTTGGCGATGTGAGATGTTTCTTTTATTTAACTTCAAAACATATCGATTTCGTCGCTATGATGGGGCATCATCAGTGCTGTAAAATATGCTGCACATGCCCAGCTAGGCAAAATCTTCATGTAACTAGATTCCATTTTGTGTGCCAGCCCACCACAGAATTATAACAGGTTTTCGCTTGGTAGGCGATGTGAGATGTTGGCGATGTGAGATGTTTCTTTTATTTAACTTCAAAACATATCGATTTCGTCCCTATGATGGGACATCATCAGTGCTGTAAAATATGCTGCACATGCCCAGCTAGGCAAAATCTTCATGTAACTAGATTCCATTTTGTGTGCCAGCCCACCACAGAATTATAACAGGTTTTCGCTTGGTAGGCGATGTGAGATGTTGGCGATGTGAGATGTTTCTTTTATTTAACTTCAAAACATATCGATTTCGTCGCTATGATGGGGCATCATCAGTGCTGTAAAATATGCTGCACATGCCCAGCTAGGCAAAATCTTCATGTAACTAGATTCCATTTTGTGTGCCAGCCCACCACAGAATTATAACAGGTTTTCGCTTGGTAGGCGATGTGAGATGTTGGCGATGTGAGATGTTTCTTTTATTTAACTTCAAAACATATCGATTTCGTCGCTATGATGGGGCATCATCAGTGCTGTAAAATATGCTGCACATGCCCAGCTAGGCAAAATCTTCATGTAACTAGATTCCATTTTGTGTGCCAGCCCACCACAGAATTATAACAGGTTTTCGCTTGGTAGGCGATGTGAGATGTTGGCGATGTGAGATGTTTCTTTTATTTAACTTCAAAACATATCGATTTCGTCCCTATGATGGGACATCATCAGTGCTGTAAAATATGCTGCACATGCCCAGCTAGGCAAAATCTTCATGTAACTAGATTCCATTTTGTGTGCCAGCCCACCACAGAATTATAACAGGTTTTCGCTTGGTAGGCGATGTGAGATGTTGGCGATGTGAGATGTTTCTTTTATTTAACTTCAAAACATATCGATTTCGTCGCTATGATGGGGCATCATCAGTGCTGTAAAATATGCTGCACATGCCCAGCTAGGCAAAATCTTCATGTAACTAGATTCCATTTTGTGTGCCAGCCCACCACAGAATTATAACAGGTTTTCGCTTGGTAGGCGATGTGAGATGTTGGCGATGTGAGATGTTTCTTTTATTTAACTTCAAAACATATCGATTTCGTCGCTATGATGGGGCATCATCAGTGCTGTAAAATATGCTGCACATGCCCAGCTAGGCAAAATCTTCATGTAACTAGATTCCATTTTGTGTGCCAGCCCACCACAGAATTATAACAGGTTTTCGCTTGGTAGGCGATGTGAGATGTTGGCGATGTGAGATGTTTCTTTTATTTAACTTCAAAACATATCGATTTCGTCGCTATGATGGGGCATCATCAGTGCTGTAAAATATGCTGCACATGCCCAGCTAGGCAAAATCTTCATGTAACTAGATTCCATTTTGTGTGCCAGCCCACCACAGAATTATAACAGGTTTTCGCTTGGTAGGCGATGTGAGATGTTGGCGATGTGAGATGTTTCTTTTATTTAACTTCAAAACATATCGATTTCGTCCCTATGATGGGACATCATCAGTGCTGTAAAATATGCTGCACATGCCCAGCTAGGCAAAATCTTCATGTAACTAGATTCCATTTTGTGTGCCAGCCCACCACAGAATTATAACAGGTTTTCGCTTGGTAGGCGATGTGAGATGTTGGCGATGTGAGATGTTTCTTTTATTTAACTTCAAAACATATCGATTTCGTCGCTATGATGGGGCATCATCAGTGCTGTAAAATATGCTGCACATGCCCAGCTAGGCAAAATCTTCATGTAACTAGATTCCATTTTGTGTGCCAGCCCACCACAGAATTATAACAGGTTTTCGCTTGGTAGGCGATGTGAGATGTTGGCGATGTGAGATGTTTCTTTTATTTAACTTCAAAACATATCGATTTCGTCGCTATGATGGGACATCATCAGTGCTGTAAAATATGCTGCACATGCCCAGCTAGGCAAAATCTTCATGTAACTAGATTCCATTTTGTGTGCCAGCCCACCACAGAATTATAACTGGTTTTTGCTTGGTAGGCGATGTGAGATGTTGGCGATGTGAGATGTTTCTTTTATTTAACTTCAAAACATATCGATTTCGTCCCTATGATGGGACATCATCAGTGCTGTAAAATATGCTGCACATGCCCAGCTAGGCAAAATCTTCATGTAACTAGATTCCATTTTGTGTGCCAGCCCACCACAGAATTATAACAGGTTTTCGCTTGGTAGGCGATGTGAGATGTTGGCGATGTGAGATGTTTCTTTTATTTAACTTCAAAACATATCGATTTCGTCGCTATGATGGGGCATCATCAGTGCTGTAAAATATGCTGCACATGCCCAGCTAGGCAAAATCTTCATGTAACTAGATTCCATTTTGTGTGCCAGCCCACCACAGAATTATAACAGGTTTTCGCTTGGTAGGCGATGTGAGATGTTGGCGATGTGAGATGTTTCTTTTATTTAACTTCAAAACATATCGATTTCGTCCCTATGATGGGACATCATCAGTGCTGTAAAATATGCTGCACATGCCCAGCTAGGCAAAATCTTCATGTAACTAGATTCCATTTTGTGTGCCAGCCCACCACAGAATTATAACAGGTTTTCGCTTGGTAGGCGATGTGAGATGTTGGCGATGTGAGATGTTTCTTTTATTTAACTTCAAAACATATCGATTTCGTCCCTATGATGGGGCATCATCAGTGCTGTAAAATATGCTGCACATGCCCAGCTAGGCAAAATCTTCATGTAACTAGATTCCATTTTGTGTGCCAGCCCACCACAGAATTATAACAGGTTTTCGCTTGGTAGGCGATGTGAGATGTTGGCGATGTGAGATGTTTCTTTTATTTAACTTCAAAACATATCGATTTCGTCGCTATGATGGGGCATCATCAGTGCTGTAAAATATGCTGCACATGCCCAGCTAGGCAAAATCTTCATGTAACTAGATTCCATTTTGTGTGCCAGCCCACCACAGAATTATAACAGGTTTTCGCTTGGTAGGCGATGTGAGATGTTGGCGATGTGAGATGTTTCTTTTATTTAACTTCAAAACATATCGATTTCGTCCCTATGATGGGACATCATCAGTGCTGTAAAATATGCTGCACATGCCCAGCTAGGCAAAATCTTCATGTAACTAGATTCCATTTTGTGTGCCAGCCCACCACAGAATTATAACAGGTTTTCGCTTGGTAGGCGATGTGAGATGTTGGCGATGTGAGATGTTTCTTTTATTTAACTTCAAAACATATCGATTTCGTCGCTATGATGGGGCATCATCAGTGCTGTAAAATATGCTGCACATGCCCAGCTAGGCAAAATCTTCATGTAACTAGATTCCATTTTGTGTGCCAGCCCACCACAGAATTATAACAGGTTTTCGCTTGGTAGGCGATGTGAGATGTTGGCGATGTGAGATGTTTCTTTTATTTAACTTCAAAACATATCGATTTCGTCCCTATGATGGGACATCATCAGTGCTGTAAAATATGCTGCACATGCCCAGCTAGGCAAAATCTTCATGTAACTAGATTCCATTTTGTGTGCCAGCCCACCACAGAATTATAACAGGTTTTCGCTTGGTAGGCGATGTGAGATGTTGGCGATGTGAGATGTTTCTTTTATTTAACTTCAAAACATATCGATTTCGTCCCTATGATGGGACATCATCAGTGCTGTAAAATATGCTGCACATGCCCAGCTAGGCAAAATCTTCATGTAACTAGATTCCATTTTGTGTGCCAGCCCACCACAGAATTATAACAGGTTTTCGCTTGGTAGGCGATGTGAGATGTTGGCGATGTGAGATGTTTCTTTTATTTAACTTCAAAACATATCGATTTCGTCCCTATGATGGGACATCATCAGTGCTGTAAAATATGCTGCACATGCCCAGCTAGGCAAAATCTTCATGTAACTAGATTCCATTTTGTGTGCCAGCCCACCACAGAATTATAACAGGTTTTCGCTTGGTAGGCGATGTGAGATGTTGGCGATGTGAGATGTTTCTTTTATTTAACTTCAAAACATATCGATTTCGTCCCTATGATGGGACATCATCAGTGCTGTAAAATATGCTGCACATGCCCAGCTAGGCAAAATCTTCATGTAACTAGATTCCATTTTGTGTGCCAGCCCACCACAGAATTATAACAGGTTTTCGCTTGGTAGGCGATGTGAGATGTTGGCGATGTGAGATGTTTCTTTTATTTAACTTCAAAACATATCGATTTCGTCCCTATGATGGGACATCATCAGTGCTGTAAAATATGCTGCACATGCCCAGCTAGGCAAAATCTTCATGTAACTAGATTCCATTTTGTGTGCCAGCCCACCACAGAATTATAACAGGTTTTCGCTTGGTAGGCGATGTGAGATGTTTCTTTTATTTAACTTCAAAACATATCGATTTCGTCCCTATGATGGGACATCATCAGTGCTGTAAAATATGCTGCACATGCCCAGCTAGGCAAAATCTTCATGTAACTAGATTCCATTTTGTGTGCCAGCCCACCACAGAATTATAACAGGTTTTCGCTTGGTAGGCGATGTGAGATGTTGGCGATGTGAGATGTTTCTTTTATTTAACTTCAAAACATATCGATTTCGTCCCTATGATGGGACATCATCAGTGCTGTAAAATATGCTGCACATGCCCAGCTAGGCAAAATCTTCATGTAACTAGATTCCATTTTGTGTGCCAGCCCACCACAGAATTATAACAGGTTTTCGCTTGGTAGGCGATGTGAGATGTTTCTTTTATTTAACTTCAAAACATATCGATTTCGTCCCTATGATGGGACATCATCAGTGCTGTAAAATATGCTGCACATGCCCAGCTAGGCAAAATCTTCATGTAACTAGATTCCATTTTGTGTGCCAGCCCACCACAGAATTATAACAGGTTTTCGCTTGGTAGGCGATGTGAGATGTTGGCGATGTGAGATGTTTCTTTTATTTAACTTCAAAACATATCGATTTCGTCCCTATGATGGGACATCATCAGTGCTGTAAAATATGCTGCACATGCCCAGCTAGGCAAAATCTTCATGTAACTAGATTCCATTTTGTGTGCCAGCCCACCACAGAATTATAACAGGTTTTCGCTTGGTAGGCGATGTGAGATGTTTCTTTTATTTAACTTCAAAACATATCGATTTCGTCCCTATGATGGGACATCATCAGTGCTGTAAAATATGCTGCACATGCCCAGCTAGGCAAAATCTTCATGTAACTAGATTCCATTTTGTGTGCCAGCCCACCACAGAATTATAACAGGTTTTCGCTTGGTAGGCGATGTGAGATGTTGGCGATGTGAGATGTTTCTTTTATTTAACTTCAAAACATATCGATTTCGTCCCTATGATGGGACATCATCAGTGCTGTAAAATATGCTGCACATGCCCAGCTAGGCAAAATCTTCATGTAACTAGATTCCATTTTGTGTGCCAGCCCACCACAGAATTATAACAGGTTTTCGCTTGGTAGGCGATGTGAGATGTTTCTTTTATTTAACTTCAAAACATATCGATTTCGTCCCTATGATGGGACATCATCAGTGCTGTAAAATATGCTGCACATGCCCAGCTAGGCAAAATCTTCATGTAACTAGATTCCATTTTGTGTGCCAGCCCACCACAGAATTATAACAGGTTTTCGCTTGGTAGGCGATGTGAGATGTTGGCGATGTGAGATGTTTCTTTTATTTAACTTCAAAACATATCGATTTCGTCCCTATGATGGGACATCATCAGTGCTGTAAAATATGCTGCACATGCCCAGCTAGGCAAAATCTTCATGTAACTAGATTCCATTTTGTGTGCCAGCCCACCACAGAATTATAACAGGTTTTCGCTTGGTAGGCGATGTGAGATGTTTCTTTTATTTAACTTCAAAACATATCGATTTCGTCCCTATGATGGGACATCATCAGTGCTGTAAAATATGCTGCACATGCCCAGCTAGGCAAAATCTTCATGTAACTAGATTCCATTTTGTGTGCCAGCCCACCACAGAATTATAACAGGTTTTCGCTTGGTAGGCGATGTGAGATGTTGGCGATGTGAGATGTTTCTTTTATTTAACTTCAAAACATATCGATTTCGTCCCTATGATGGGACATCATCAGTGCTGTAAAATATGCTGCACATGCCCAGCTAGGCAAAATCTTCATGTAACTAGATTCCATTTTGTGTGCCAGCCCACCACAGAATTATAACAGGTTTTCGCTTGGTAGGCGATGTGAGATGTTGGCGATGTGAGATGTTTCTTTTATTTAACTTCAAAACATATCGATTTCGTCCCTATGATGGGACATCATCAGTGCTGTAAAATATGCTGCACATGCCCAGCTAGGCAAAATCTTCATGTAACTAGATTCCATTTTGTGTGCCAGCCCACCACAGAATTATAACAGGTTTTCGCTTGGTAGGCGATGTGAGATGTTGGCGATGTGAGATGTTTCTTTTATTTAACTTCAAAACATATCGATTTCGTCCCTATGATGGGACATCATCAGTGCTGTAAAATATGCTGCACATGCCCAGCTAGGCAAAATCTTCATGTAACTAGATTCCATTTTGTGTGCCAGCCCACCACAGAATTATAACAGGTTTTCGCTTGGTAGGCGATGTGAGATGTTTCTTTTATTTAACTTCAAAACATATCGATTTCGTCCCTATGATGGGACATCATCAGTGCTGTAAAATATGCTGCACATGCCCAGCTAGGCAAAATCTTCATGTAACTAGATTCCATTTTGTGTGCCAGCCCACCACAGAATTATAACAGGTTTTCGCTTGGTAGGCGATGTGAGATGTTGGCGATGTGAGATGTTTCTTTTATTTAACTTCAAAACATATCGATTTCGTCCCTATGATGGGACATCATCAGTGCTGTAAAATATGCTGCACATGCCCAGCTAGGCAAAATCTTCATGTAACTAGATTCCATTTTGTGTGCCAGCCCACCACAGAATTATAACAGGTTTTCGCTTGGTAGGCGATGTGAGATGTTGGCGATGTGAGATGTTTCTTTTATTTAACTTCAAAACATATCGATTTCGTCCCTATGATGGGACATCATCAGTGCTGTAAAATATGCTGCACATGCCCAGCTAGGCAAAATCTTCATGTAACTAGATTCCATTTTGTGTGCCAGCCCACCACAGAATTATAACAGGTTTTCGCTTGGTAGGCGATGTGAGATGTTGGCGATGTGAGATGTTTCTTTTATTTAACTTCAAAACATATCGATTTCGTCCCTATGATGGGACATCATCAGTGCTGTAAAATATGCTGCACATGCCCAGCTAGGCAAAATCTTCATGTAACTAGATTCCATTTTGTGTGCCAGCCCACCACAGAATTATAACAGGTTTTCGCTTGGTAGGCGATGTGAGATGTTGGCGATGTGAGATGTTTCTTTTATTTAACTTCAAAACATATCGATTTCGTCGCTATGATGGGGCATCATCAGTGCTGTAAAATATGCTGCACATGCCCAGCTAGGCAAAATCTTCATGTAACTAGATTCCATTTTGTGTGCCAGCCCACCACAGAATTATAACAGGTTTTCGCTTGGTAGGCGATGTGAGATGTTGGCGATGTGAGATGTTTCTTTTATTTAACTTCAAAACATATCGATTTCGTCCCTATGATGGGACATCATCAGTGCTGTAAAATATGCTGCACATGCCCAGCTAGGCAAAATCTTCATGTAACTAGATTCCATTTTGTGTGCCAGCCCACCACAGAATTATAACAGGTTTTCGCTTGGTAGGCGATGTGAGATGTTGGCGATGTGAGATGTTTCTTTTATTTAACTTCAAAACATATCGATTTCGTCCCTATGATGGGACATCATCAGTGCTGTAAAATATGCTGCACATGCCCAGCTAGGCAAAATCTTCATGTAACTAGATTCCATTTTGTGTGCCAGCCCACCACAGAATTATAACAGGTTTTCGCTTGGTAGGCGATGTGAGATGTTGGCGATGTGAGATGTTTCTTTTATTTAACTTCAAAACATATCGATTTCGTCGCTATGATGGGACATCATCAGTGCTGTAAAATATGCTGCACATGCCCAGCTAGGCAAAATCTTCATGTAACTAGATTCCATTTTGTGTGCCAGCCCACCACAGAATTATAACAGGTTTTCGCTTGGTAGGCGATGTGAGATGTTGGCGATGTGAGATGTTTCTTTTATTTAACTTCAAAACATATCGATTTCGTCCCTATGATGGGACATCATCAGTGCTGTAAAATATGCTGCACATGCCCAGCTAGGCAAAATCTTCATGTAACTAGATTCCATTTTGTGTGCCAGCCCACCACAGAATTATAACAGGTTTTCGCTTGGTAGGCGATGTGAGATGTTGGCGATGTGAGATGTTTCTTTTATTTAACTTCAAAACATATCGATTTCGTCCCTATGATGGGACATCATCAGTGCTGTAAAATATGCTGCACATGCCCAGCTAGGCAAAATCTTCATGTAACTAGATTCCATTTTGTGTGCCAGCCCACCACAGAATTATAACAGGTTTTCGCTTGGTAGGCGATGTGAGATGTTGGCGATGTGAGATGTTTCTTTTATTTAACTTCAAAACATATCGATTTCGTCGCTATGATGGGGCATCATCAGTGCTGTAAAATATGCTGCACATGCCCAGCTAGGCAAAATCTTCATGTAACTAGATTCCATTTTGTGTGCCAGCCCACCACAGAATTATAACAGGTTTTCGCTTGGTAGGCGATGTGAGATGTTGGCGATGTGAGATGTTTCTTTTATTTAACTTCAAAACATATCGATTTCGTCCCTATGATGGGACATCATCAGTGCTGTAAAATATGCTGCACATGCCCAGCTAGGCAAAATCTTCATGTAACTAGATTCCATTTTGTGTGCCAGCCCACCACAGAATTATAACAGGTTTTCGCTTGGTAGGCGATGTGAGATGTTGGCGATGTGAGATGTTTCTTTTATTTAACTTCAAAACATATCGATTTCGTCCCTATGATGGGACATCATCAGTGCTGTAAAATATGCTGCACATGCCCAGCTAGGCAAAATCTTCATGTAACTAGATTCCATTTTGTGTGCCAGCCCACCACAGAATTATAACAGGTTTTCGCTTGGTAGGCGATGTGAGATGTTGGCGATGTGAGATGTTTCTTTTATTTAACTTCAAAACATATCGATTTCGTCCCTATGATGGGACATCATCAGTGCTGTAAAATATGCTGCACATGCCCAGCTAGGCAAAATCTTCATGTAACTAGATTCCATTTTGTGTGCCAGCCCACCACAGAATTATAACAGGTTTTCGCTTGGTAGGCGATGTGAGATGTTGGCGATGTGAGATGTTTCTTTTATTTAACTTCAAAACATATCGATTTCGTCCCTATGATGGGACATCATCAGTGCTGTAAAATATGCTGCACATGCCCAGCTAGGCAAAATCTTCATGTAACTAGATTCCATTTTGTGTGCCAGCCCACCACAGAATTATAACAGGTTTTCGCTTGGTAGGCGATGTGAGATGTTGGCGATGTGAGATGTTTCTTTTATTTAACTTCAAAACATATCGATTTCGTCGCTATGATGGGGCATCATCAGTGCTGTAAAATATGCTGCACATGCCCAGCTAGGCAAAATCTTCATGTAACTAGATTCCATTTTGTGTGCCAGCCCACCACAGAATTATAACAGGTTTTCGCTTGGTAGGCGATGTGAGATGTTGGCGATGTGAGATGTTTCTTTTATTTAACTTCAAAACATATCGATTTCGTCCCTATGATGGGACATCATCAGTGCTGTAAAATATGCTGCACATGCCCAGCTAGGCAAAATCTTCATGTAACTAGATTCCATTTTGTGTGCCAGCCCACCACAGAATTATAACAGGTTTTCGCTTGGTAGGGCGATGTGAGATGTTGGCGATGTGAGATGTTTCTTTTATTTAACTTCAAAACATATCGATTTCGTCCCTATGATGGGACATCATCAGTGCTGTAAAATATGCTGCACATGCCCAGCTAGGCAAAATCTTCATGTAACTAGATTCCATTTTGTGTGCCAGCCCACCACAGAATTATAACAGGTTTTCGCTTGGTAGGCGATGTGAGATGTTGGCGATGTGAGATGTTTCTTTTATTTAACTTCAAAACATATCGATTTCGTCCCTATGATGGGACATCATCAGTGCTGTAAAATATGCTGCACATGCCCAGCTAGGCAAAATCTTCATGTAACTAGATTCCATTTTGTGTGCCAGCCCACCACAGAATTATAACAGGTTTTCGCTTGGTAGGCGATGTGAGATGTTGGCGATGTGAGATGTTTCTTTTATTTAACTTCAAAACATATCGATTTCGTCCCTATGATGGGACATCATCAGTGCTGTAAAATATGCTGCACATGCCCAGCTAGGCAAAATCTTCATGTAACTAGATTCCATTTTGTGTGCCAGCCCACCACAGAATTATAACAGGTTTTCGCTTGGTAGGCGATGTGAGATGTTGGCGATGTGAGATGTTTCTTTTATTTAACTTCAAAACATATCGATTTCGTCCCTATGATGGGACATCATCAGTGCTGTAAAATATGCTGCACATGCCCAGCTAGGCAAAATCTTCATGTAACTAGATTCCATTTTGTGTGCCAGCCCACCACAGAATTATAACAGGTTTTCGCTTGGTAGGCGATGTGAGATGTTGGCGATGTGAGATGTTTCTTTTATTTAACTTCAAAACATATCGATTTCGTCCCTATGATGGGACATCATCAGTGCTGTAAAATATGCTGCACATGCCCAGCTAGGCAAAATCTTCATGTAACTAGATTCCATTTTGTGTGCCAGCCCACCACAGAATTATAACAGGTTTTCGCTTGGTAGGCGATGTGAGATGTTGGCGATGTGAGATGTTTCTTTTATTTAACTTCAAAACATATCGATTTCGTCCCTATGATGGGACATCATCAGTGCTGTAAAATATGCTGCACATGCCCAGCTAGGCAAAATCTTCATGTAACTAGATTCCATTTTGTGTGCCAGCCCACCACAGAATTATAACAGGTTTTCGCTTGGTAGGCGATGTGAGATGTTGGCGATGTGAGATGTTTCTTTTATTTAACTTCAAAACATATCGATTTCGTCGCTATGATGGGGCATCATCAGTGCTGTAAAATATGCTGCACATGCCCAGCTAGGCAAAATCTTCATGTAACTAGATTCCATTTTGTGTGCCAGCCCACCACAGAATTATAACAGGTTTTCGCTTGGTAGGCGATGTGAGATGTTGGCGATGTGAGATGTTTCTTTTATTTAACTTCAAAACATATCGATTTCGTCCCTATGATGGGACATCATCAGTGCTGTAAAATATGCTGCACATGCCCAGCTAGGCAAAATCTTCATGTAACTAGATTCCATTTTGTGTGCCAGCCCACCACAGAATTATAACAGGTTTTCGCTTGGTAGGCGATGTGAGATGTTGGCGATGTGAGATGTTTCTTTTATTTAACTTCAAAACATATCGATTTCGTCCCTATGATGGGACATCATCAGTGCTGTAAAATATGCTGCACATGCCCAGCTAGGCAAAATCTTCATGTAACTAGATTCCATTTTGTGTGCCAGCCCACCACAGAATTATAACAGGTTTTCGCTTGGTAGGCGATGTGAGATGTTGGCGATGTGAGATGTTTCTTTTATTTAACTTCAAAACATATCGATTTCGTCCCTATGATGGGACATCATCAGTGCTGTAAAATATGCTGCACATGCCCAGCTAGGCAAAATCTTCATGTAACTAGATTCCATTTTGTGTGCCAGCCCACCACAGAATTATAACAGGTTTTCGCTTGGTAGGCGATGTGAGATGTTGGCGATGTGAGATGTTTCTTTTATTTAACTTCAAAACATATCGATTTCGTCGCTATGATGGGGCATCATCAGTGCTGTAAAATATGCTGCACATGCCCAGCTAGGCAAAATCTTCATGTAACTAGATTCCATTTTGTGTGCCAGCCCACCACAGAATTATAACAGGTTTTCGCTTGGTAGGCGATGTGAGATGTTGGCGATGTGAGATGTTTCTTTTATTTAACTTCAAAACATATCGATTTCGTCCCTATGATGGGACATCATCAGTGCTGTAAAATATGCTGCACATGCCCAGCTAGGCAAAATCTTCATGTAACTAGATTCCATTTTGTGTGCCAGCCCACCACAGAATTATAACAGGTTTTCGCTTGGTAGGCGATGTGAGATGTTGGCGATGTGAGATGTTTCTTTTATTTAACTTCAAAACATAATCGATTTCGTCCCTATGATGGGACATCATCAGTGCTGTAAAATATGCTGCACATGCCCAGCTAGGCAAAATCTTCATGTAACTAGATTCCATTTTGTGTGCCAGCCCACCACAGAATTATAACAGGTTTTCGCTTGGTAGGCGATGTGAGATGTTGGCGATGTGAGATGTTTCTTTTATTTAACTTCAAAACATATCGATTTCGTCCCTATGATGGGACATCATCAGTGCTGTAAAATATGCTGCACATGCCCAGCTAGGCAAAATCTTCATGTAACTAGATTCCATTTTGTGTGCCAGCCCACCACAGAATTATAACAGGTTTTC